>JAUCBJ010001758.1:0-12451 GCA_032718475.1 Nemertoderma westbladi
AGGTACTGGAACTACTGCTGCTCTAAATAATCGGACCTTAAGTTTCCGATTAATTCTCGGTGACTTCCAAATCCTGGAAAGCCTATTCAAGGCTGCCCATGCCTTTCCCTTACGTATTCGAAGGTCCTCATCTGACTTCCGGATCCATAATCCCAGGTAACAGAAGTCGTCCACATGCTCAAGCATACCATCTTTGAGCTTATGCTCATCCGATCAGAAACTTGCTGAGGACTTTCAAAGTTAACTGTCAAAATTTTGGTCTTTCTGGAGTTAATAAAAAGACCAACACTAGAAGCAACATGTTCTAATGAGCTGAGGAGCCGTTGGGCTCCCTCTAGTGATTCTGAGAGTACTCCTAAGTCATCAGCAAAGTCTAGATCAGTTAGGTACTTGCAGGATTTCCTCGACTTCTGGAGCCAGTAGGTGGAGTTATCATCACCCCATCATCTTTATAATGATCTAAGGACGTGCGTAGAACATAGTCAACCACAATAATGAACAAGAATGGTGCAAGTGTGTCTCCTTGGAGGACGCCCCATAACACTTCAAATGGTTCTGTGTCACCGTCAACAGTAGACACAAATGTTGTCGAACCATCGTATACTGATCTAATTGCTGCAATAATTTCATCAGGAATCCCATATAATGAAACTATGCTGAACATACGTGAGAGAGAGACTGAATCAAAGCCCTTGAAGAATTTAACAAAGATAACAGCCAGATGCCTATCTTTCTTTTTTGATAACTCTTCAATTATCGTTCGGGTATCCTATGGGCTCCATGGTCCCACGAATGCCGAATTGGCCGAATGCCAAAATAAGGATCACGAGACGAATTACAGATGCTGAAATGTTTGATCCTGTTTAAACACTTAGTTAGTAGGCCTACAACAGGAATAAACCATGCAGTTAGGTGTATAATAATACTGTTCGGGTTTGCAGTTAGCACAACATTAATTAGACCTTGCAGTTAGGTGTATAATAATACTGTTCGGGTTTGCAGTTAGATCAACATTAAATAGACCATGCAGTTAGGTGTATAATAATACTGTTCGGGTTTGCAGTTAGATCAACATTAAATAGACCATGCAGTTAGGTGTATAATAATACTGTTCGGGTTTGCAGTTAGCACAACATTAATTAGACCTTGCAATTAGGTGTATAGTAATACTGTTCAGGTTTGCAGTTAGCACAACATTAATAGACAATGCAGTTAGGGCTATGGTATATGTGTAGTCTTTACCACCCTTGTACTCTAGCGACCTTCCAGAGAATTTGTTAGTTAGGTGTATAGTTGATTTGCATGCGTCTGGAACAGTTAGCACTTTGGACGAAAAAGAGCACGTTAGCGTTTCGAGTGGTTTGCCGGTAAAGGTGTGTGTGTAAGGTGTGTGTGTAAGGTGTGTAAGGTGTAGGTGTGTAAGAAAATTTTGTTAGATTATGTCAATTTATCGCCGTTCTGAAAGCTTTATTTATCATCGTTTTATCATTTTTATGTTTAGGAATATTGATGAAATTCATTCATTGAAATCTACTTTGAAAATGGATTTGAACTTGAAAATTGACTTAGTAACAAGTTCACCTTGTTTATTTCGCTAAGCCACTCTCAACTCATTATTTTTTCATTGACGTTGATGTTTCACTTTTAGACTTGAAACCACGAAACCACCACACAAACCTACTGTATGGATATGGATATATCATACAAAATACAATACAGCAATAGTGTGCTAAAAGTATGTAATGTAGCCCTAGCTACCAGCAATCAGCAGAGATCAGTATATTGCTGTAGCCTATGAGTCTGAGTGTGTTGAGTATGGGGCGAGCCACGCGGTATCACCACACCTACCATAACCGATGTTCTAAATAATTAATGCATATATATTTTGTACTTCATGTTTGTATTTATATTATTATAATTATACTTGAAAAAAACAAATTAATCAACTATTTTTTTTTAATTTAAATATTTATCTACCTGTAAGATATATATCAAATAACAACCAATTAAAGGGAGTCCAAACAGTCCAACCTTGTGTGGTGAAATCCAAAAATTACAAGCCAATTATTAGGACAAGACAATTATTAGGCCAATATACAGTATGTAGTAATTTAAGTAATTAATCTAGTCTCGGTAGAGCTCGGATTTTATACGGTTTAGGTAGAAGTGTTAACCCGGGAACTTGTTCGTGCAAGCTGGGAAGTTGGCCGCTGGCAACCAGAGTAAATCTATGGAGTAGATGGCTGCTGAAAATTCTAAACTCCATTTGGGCGAGGCGTTCACCAGCGCAGATCCGAGGTCCAACTCCAAACGGAATGAATTCATCTCGCTTTCTTATAGTCGAACCGTTTTCCGATAGGAAATGTTGGGGGAAGAATTCATCGGGTTTCTCCCACACTTTCGGGTCTCTTAGAACGTTCCACAAGTTGGCCATAATTATATCGCTGGGATAGATTGTGTAATTGTTTAACTTGATTTCTT
The DNA here is from genome assembly GCA_032718475.1 of Nemertoderma westbladi. NCBI lineage: Eukaryota > Metazoa > Xenacoelomorpha > Nemertodermatida > Nemertodermatidae > Nemertoderma > Nemertoderma westbladi. The sequence continues at coordinate 2,482 of JAUCBJ010001758.1, forward strand.
GAGGAACTCTGTGGGCAAGCGTTGTTGGAGCAATTGCTCCAAATCTGAGAACTTCTAACAAACAAGCCTCAAAATAGGGCATCTTGGAGAAATCCTCGATGGTTGGAAGTCTGTCTCTACCAACAACTTCATCTAATGTTCGCTGACATTTCGCTTGAATATCTGGATGTGAAACCATTACGAGGCCAAACCAGTACATGGAGCTAGTGGTTGTTTCTGCTCCAGCAAGGAAAATATCTGTTATTGACTGTTCCAGGTTGATGTCTGTGTAGAAACATGCCGTATCTTGTTGGCGCAAATCAATCCATTTCTTCTCTTCTATAATGTGACAGTCAATGAAATCTCTGGGAGATTCGAAGTCGATCGTCTGACGATGATCTTTTACGAACTTTCGGAACACTATATACATGTTTTCTATATTCCTATACTGATTAACATTATCAGAAAGTAATATATTTGAAAGAAACTTGGGTATAGTGAATAGAAATGGATTGATCCGAAAATGTTGATTTACTAATTGTAAAAGGTAATGAAATTCTTTGTCGTCGTAATCAAATCTGTCGTTAAAGACAACGCTGCTGATAACATTAGAAACAGCTTTCCCGAAGATATTAAACGAATCGAATTCACTGCCATCTAGTTTAGCGATCCAATCATTCATAAAATCGGCCTCTTCCACAATGCGGTCTTCGAAGCTTCGTTTACCGAGGTAGAATTGTCGCAACACAGACATGAACAACTTCCGTTGATGCATCCATACTTTTCCACTGGATAATATAAGGCCATTAGGATTAGGGTTTAATCGACCTGGGCGATGAGAAAATTGGGAACTATTTTCAACAAAAGCTTGTCGAATCAAATTAAATGAATTCAAGACAATTATAGAATAGCCAGGGACAGGTAAACTAATGATATCTGAGTTGAGTTCCTTACACCATTTCGTCCAAGCGATAGTTCTGCCGCCTCGGACTTTCCAAGCATTGAGGAACCCTCCTATGATGGGTAAACCCGGTGGGGATGGAGGTCTAACAACATTGGAGCGATTCAAAACGAAATATATGATAGTAACAAAACTAATAAAAATCAATATACTGATGAAATCCATTATATTTGAGCCACGTTGTACTGGTACTGTAACAATATTGTTATCAATAATCAAATCGCATTATACTGTTATTATATGCCAAACCAAGGCAAGTCAAAGCATACCGGTACAGTGCAGTAGTGCAACAACCCCCTGCCAGTGCTGCTATCATATTATAACAGTGCATTGAACTGGGGTATACGATGAATAACTGAGAATAAGGGAGAACTTAAAACAACTAGGCCTACAGTACAATGCACTATTCCCTTATTGGCTGAAAACAGGAAACTCAGCAATGATGTTAAAATAGAATAGCCTGATGGGATGACTAACAAGACTTAATTTCCGTGCACGGTATCTATGCTTGGCCTACTTATCAATGTTCGAAGCAATAAACAAAACGAGATTCAATAATTGTGCCGTTTTAATTACGTTTAGATCAATTAAAGACACATTTATTAAAGCAAATCACTTGAACTAATTAAAAACTATAATGGAATGGGGTATTATGGATTACAGTTGTATATTTTTAAATATAATTATTTAAATCTTATACTAGAAAATAATTATTAAACCCATGTTGAAAATGCTGTTTTTTTAACGTAATCAACTTTAATTAACTAATTAACTGAATTTATCTTAGCTTCCAAATTCAACATGGAAAATTTCTAAACTTTTGCCAGACTACATGACGTGTACCAAGTTTGGATAGAGACGGCTTTTTCTAACCAAAACAATAAACAATGTTGTTACCAATTGAGAGAAAAGAGCAGGTTACAGAGACGGATTATTCCAACCAAAACAATGATGTTACAATTGAGGGAAAGGAGAAGGTTACAGAGACAGATTTTCTAACCAAAACCAACTAACAAACACGGCTGTTTTGCCAGTCCTGTCCCTATGATAGCATATATAAGTGCTTTTTAGTGCATTTTATGAATAAAGTATTAAAACAACTAATTTGCACTAATTCATGATTGGTTGTAATTTAATCTTTACAACCAATCAGATACATAGTGGCAATAGTTTGTTAAGGGCACTTCTTTAGTTAACGTTCGCGAGACCATATCGGAGGTCCAAGTATCTTATATCGGCCTTACCGGCCTTCGCAAGCTTATCATACGGAGACATTATTTCAACCGTTGCCTTGTCGCTCTGCTGATAAATGCTGAGTCATCCATGCAAATTCTATTTCAGACGTGACAGACTACACACATACTATTATTATCGGCATGCTGCATTGCAGCTGCTATTGCAATAATTGTGCCGTTTTAATTACGTTTAGATAAATTAAAGACACATTTATTAAAGCAAATCTCTTGAACTAATTAAGAACTTTAAATAAATGGGGTATGGGGATTACTGCTGTATAATTTTTAAGTAATTATTTAAATTTTATACTAGAAAATAATTAATACCCATTAAAAGGCATGTTGAAAATGCTGTTTTTTTAACGTAATTAACTAATTATACCTGAAATTATCTTAGCTTCTCGAAGGCCACACGCAAATTCAACCTGGAAAATTTATAAACTTTTCCCAGACTACATGTGTACCAAGTTTGGATAGAGACGGCTTTTTCTAACCAAAACAATAAACAATGTTGTTAACAATTGAGGGAAAGAATACCTCAATTAGAAAAGAGGGTTCGCTTTAATTAAATGCTGCATTTCATCACCATAACTTTCTCCGGGACACTTGTAATACCGAAAGCACAATATATTTTTTAAAAGTGTACTGATATAATATTAACGGCCTTTCTATAACACCTGATTAATGTATTTCTTTATGTATTAGAAAGAAAATTTTGAGGAATATATATTTTATTACCGATAGCATTTATAGCGGCCCTGGTTTGTAGAGCAGGAAGACTGGCTGAGAAAGTGTAACCCAAACCCCCAAATCGTTGAGCGTTAACGGTGAATAAGTCGCCACAGGAGAATCCACCGAGTGATCCTAAAGAAGTCTCCAAGGAACCACAAACTAGGTCGACATCAGATAGACTGACTCCAAGATACTCTGTGACACCACGCCCTGTCTTACCTAGGGAAATTATTAGTGTTAGTGAAGCGTTTATGCGATAAAAACAAAGTCAATTAAAGTTTCCTTCGGCTGTTAGACCAGGTATTACGCACAAATTTATTTCCATTGTGGTCCCCCCAAGAGCTATACTCCCCAAATGATTCTCCAATACTAATTTAGCTACAAGGATACAAGCCTTTAATGTATCCGTCCTGTGCCGAAACTAAAATTACTCTGGTTCCCGTGTGGGGATCGAACCCACGACCTCCGAGAGATGTGAATTCATGCAACGGATTTAACCAATACGCCATGGTGGAACTTGGTAATTTGAAACTTGGTAATGGAATTTGGTAATACTATAAAGTTTACCTAAAGAATTCTACAACCTAGTAATTATTTATAATATTATTTTAAATTAATAGAAGTAACAATAATCAAGCATTCATTACCTAGGCAAAAGAAACTCTTTGATTCATCAACAAACAACCGAGCTTTATATCGGTACTTAAGGTCTATAATTTCTTTAAGAGGTGCGATATCTCCATAATCAGCATATAATCCTTCCACAATAATAAAACGACGAATTACTTTCGCTTTACGGGGCTCTTTCTTGTCTTCTATTTCCTGATCTCTTAGCAACCGTTCCAACGCCATGACATCATTGTGAGGGAACCATTGGACGTTGCTACGCGACGCTACAACGCCCATCTGATTGGCGAACGAGACGCCTTCATCGACGAATAGAACGTCGCCACGTTTACTGTAGGTGGGAATAGCGCTGGCGACGGCGGCGAAACCGTAGGAGTAGAGGATGGCTTCCTCGGTGTTGGCGAAAGCCGCTAGGCGGCGCTCCAGTTCCAAATGGACATCGATTGAACCGAAGAATAGACGCGGCCCGCAGGTACCCACACCGTATTCACGCACTGCGCAGGTCAGTAATTAATTTGGGTTGACCGAGAATCCTGTACAGGATAATAATACCTAAACGGTTTACTCGTTGATATAACTTACTGAAGGTAAAATAGACGAGAACTTTTTATCCAATAGATCGTTTTTTATGTTTTGGGATTGTGCCGATGACATTGTGTAATTACTGATGTCGCCTAAGTTAATGATGTTAATTACAGTCTTTGCTTTGATTTAAATTAATTTAAATTGTATTTTTATTTTAAAAAGGCTCTTGTTCTCACTAATATTTTTAAAATTGAGTTAATTAATCTAACTTTTATTAGAAAATTAGTAAAAAAATTTAGCTTCCTGTACTACACAGTTCCAGGCCTAGTACTGTACAGTACTATCTGAATACTGGAATTGGCGATAGTGGATAGTGGAGATAGTGGATACCACTCCTTGGCATTTCACCACTCGCTTCGTTCGTGCTAAAAACCTGCCAACTCGTGTAAAACTCAACCACTCGGACAGAATAGTTGAAAATTCGCTAAATTGAAAATTAGTGAAAAAGCGGTGTTTTGGTACTCTAGGTTTGTTTTGAGTTATAAACCACCAAGCAGAAATTATGCTTAACGATTTACCAGAAATGGCAAAATTAATATTCCTGATCCAAATTAATTAAAAACCTGTATCGATAGCTGCTTGTTCTAAATCAGCATTGCCAATAAGGCCAGTAAAATTAAAAGTCGCCAAATTAAGGCATTCGACCCCTTCAATACAAACAGTTTTACCAGCTTTACCAGATTCTATACCCGGAATTTCTATTGGCTGGTTTGGTGTAATAGGAACCAGGGGTTCTGGTTGCCATTCCTTAATCAATTGGTCCTCCTCTTCTTTGGACAGTTTGAATTGACCAATCACATCATTGGGATTATAACTTTTAGTGAAAATCAACCGAATAACCCAAACCAGAAGAAGAAATTCAATAATGAGGTGATAAATTGGAACGTTCCAAAGATTGCGAAACAGTTCCAATAATTGGAAATTAGTTGAATCAGTTAATAATCCGTCGTCACTCATATTAATATTGATGATGTTGACGGAAAAATATGTTTTATTGTTAACAATGTAAACTAATCCTCAACAATGTAGAATAAAATGTTACAAATAAGTTGGCAATATGTTTCTCGCTTACTTAAGAACTTAAGAATGCCTAAAGAAAGTTAAATTATTTTCAGAGTCGAATGATTACCTAACAGTTTGACCTTGAACTTCTATAACTTGTTCTTCATTAACAATAGGAAATTGCTTAAAATTTATGAGTATTCAATTTTTCTGATTACAGAAATAAATATATTACGTATTTCCCTGTATCTGAGGTCTCAAAATAACAGAGGCCTCGACATTATATTTATACATACTGGGGATACTGTACAGTAGAACTTATTTATGAAATAGCCAAAACATTAGTCCTACATATTACAATTAGGCCTACTACTGTTAAAAAAAATATAATATCATGGACTAATTCTTAAGTGATTTTATTTCTTTAATATTATGATATAAATAATTATCGATGCAGGGGATAACTTTATTGTGCCTTACACAACATGTGTAACACTACCATAAACCCTTTTTTGACAGATCAGTGGTTAAGTGTGCAATAGCCTACCTTCCAGTATCAGATGAATGCATGTGATTGGGTTGATATTTTGTGGTCTTACACTGGCGCTTGGACTGAGATTGACCATGTCAGATGATTTCATATAATAGGCTGAGGGATGAGGTTGCTGACACTAACCAATGAGTGGATTCTTTATAGTGCGTTTGGAGTAGGTAGATGTCGGCTGATATTGCCACACCTATGGACTGCTACGTTCAATGTTCATATGACGGGCAGGGCAGTCAACCCGTTTCCCGTTCCAGCTTGATTAAAGTTCAACCACGCGTTACATTAATGATGAAAGTCCGTATTGCACTATTTTGTAATATGGACTTGTATTACCCGGTGTAAAGTCCGTACTGTATTCAGTGAGAGAGTCCATAAACTGCAAGTTGTTGGTCAGCCATGTAGGAGAATGTTAACTTATTTATATTGACAGCAAGGGAGCCAACCAATCTGACCTCCAGGCACTATAATTTCTATTTTTCGATTGTATAGGCTTCCGGTATGTTTTAAATGACTACAACTTATTTTTTTCCAGATTAGGCCCTACATAGGTTCGTACATATCCATTGTTCTCTAATAACATGTCATACACATATTATATTGAAATTTATCATAAAAAAGTTAATTGCGGCAAGGGACCCCCCCCCCCCCCCCCCCCCCCCCCCCACACACACACACCCCAACCACCTATCTGGGAATTTGACGTACAACGTCTACTTCTTTATATAATAGTAGCATTTTTGCTTTTTTGTGCTGCAAAAATTTACTGTGATGTCATATTTGAATAATCGTACATATTATTGCGTTATGCTTTAACAATTCTATAGCCGGCGGATTTATGAGCTCTAATAAAGTACTGTAGATGTATCTCAACAAGACCACCACAGGGATTAAACAACATAATGTATATTATTGATCCAAGTATTATAAAGTGAATCGTGGGGGGGGGGGGGGGGGGGGGGGAGGAGTTTATGTAACACACAAAAGCTAATAAAGTTATATGGTAACGTTAATGTCCTAATTTATTGTTGTGTATTACAAATTCCATTTATGTTTTTTGTATATATAATAATATTAAGATTTAGTCGTTGTAGAGTTTGTAAACGAGCTTCTTAATTAAATATATTATTTTTGAGATAATAATGTGTTCAGAGATTGTTACGATAAATTTAATAAATAAATATATTTGATTTTTACCTGTTTACTTTTCACTTGGTTGCATGAAGGTGGAATTATACTGGAATGACTTGGCAGTTATTCTTCTATCTAGTTATTAACTAACCCCACCTGGCACCAATTCAGTCAGTTCATAGTAAATACCCCCCCCCCCCCCCCCCCCCCATCCATAACATATAACATGCATTGGCTCTGTATTGATAGCTTTACACCCTATATTTACCGCCGTGAACAATGTTCTATGTAATATAGGTATATATACAGTATTTACTTTATTTATAATATAATAAAAGCTATTTCCGTGCTCGGGTATAACACAAATACTCATCTTAGGAGATTGGCGTATTTATAGATTTATTAGTAAGTTACCCAAATAAATATAATAATAATTAACAATTGTACTAAATTCCTCCTTTGATATAAACTTTTGTTGATTAGTTATTTAGAATCTGGCCAAAAGTTTGGTTAGGTGTTTGTTAGACAAACTAAGAAATACAAACTTATACTGGCTTATTGTACTATATACTATACTATATAGGCCTACTATTATACTGATATTACCATCTTTAGATGTTTTATTTACATTCTATATTATTATGATTGTTTTACATAATTTTTAATCTCACTTAATCCTTGAGTCTGTGTCCCTCGTTCAACTATTACACATTATGACATTTCAATTATTTGTATCATTAAATCTATAATTTTTATTAAATTAATAAAAAAAAATTCGTTATTTTTATACGAATTATTATAATTAATATATTGTGTTAAGTGATTTTATCTTTAAGTAACTAACATCTTTGAGAAACAAAAATACAATATGGAAAAGTTTGTTGGTAGTTGGCAAATGATCCGTTCGGAAAATCTCGATGGTTATCTCAAAGCGATGGGTATTGGATTCGCGATTCGGCAAGTTGCTATTAACTCGAAACCGAAACAATTAATACAAATATTAGAAGACGGTAGCATCTGTATAGAAGTGCATTCCATCAGGAAAATAGTTCAAACATTTCGAATAGGGGAGGAATTTATAGACAAAAGTAGCCCCTCTGGAAAAACATTCAAAGTAATTATTTTATTGTGATTAATAATTAACTGGTCTACGGCCAATTACATGGGATATATCAATTACAATTATAGGTCTAATATATTATAGTGTCACAGTGTCAGTGTCCGAGTGGATAAAGCGCTGGTACTGCATTCACAATACCGACGCAGGTTCAAATCCGACGACATTGTTCAGAAATTCCGCAGAAATTCGCACTGTTGTGCAAAACACGTATATAACACATTTAGTGTAAAGATGTACAATGGGAAGCTGGGTTCGCTTGGGTTGGTTAGTTAGTTATAGAGTGTTTAACTTTGGGAGTTAATGTGGCGCCTTCCCTCTGCATTATTATAGGTGCCAGCCAAGAGAGAGGAGCCTTCGGGTTGCCTCAGATGTTTTGAGTTGCACATGGAAACGTTCACCGATAACTTAACTTACAGATGTAATGTACTGTACTATAACAAATCATTCACATAATTTTTATTTTGAAATAGTCAATTATTTGGAGGTTGGTAGCTGGTAGAATAATTTGGCAACTTATGCCCATAAAAAAAAACAATGTACCATTATTTTATTAATATTTTAACACATATTACATATATTTTTGTGGATAAATTCTATTTATAATAATAAACCTTATAAAGAAAATTAAAGGAAAATGTGTAGTTTTGATCGGACCAAAAGTTGCTTTATTGTTTCGTGTCTAAAATTTATTGGATTTCGTAAATTGATTACTATTTTTTATATCCACGCTTTTAGACTATTGTGGTTTTGGAAGATGGAAAATTAATAGCTCGATTCGAAGAAGATACAGATGGAGGAGGTCTCACTGGGGAGAATATTAGAGAAATGATTAATGAAGATGAGTTCAAACTCTCTTTAGGATTAAATTCTCCTGATGGAAATAAAGTAGTTGCAATACGGTATTTTAAAAAACTGTAATATTATTGAAATATTTTGCTTATTATTTTACTAATATTATTTTTATGAATAATGCTTATTTTTTCACTTATATAATACAATTTGTGTTGAATAAGTAAAAATTTGATTTATTTTTTATCACTTGCAATCATAGAGTTGTATTTTCCGAAGTCTAGAACTGCAATACGCAGCTGATGCGGTACACAAATTGAATCCATATAATACCAGGTCCTAATATTTAAATAGCAACAGTAAGGCTCGAACTTATAACATTATGCTTAATATAATTTATTAAATCGGATTGTAATATTGCAAACACAATATTAATACGCAATAATTTATTGTAAAGTACTATAAAATAATACAGTAATAACGGTACTAAATAATTCAATAAAAATTAATGATTACAATTGGTTTTGACAAAAACTAAAGAGCACCAAACATTCATAGCAAATATAGGCCTATAGGCTAAGTAAACGCAGTGAAGTATGCAGTTACCCTAAGGCGAATAACAATATCAAACCCAGGGTCCCACCGCGACCAGGAAAATACCAATCACAGGCGCACAATGTGCATTGTATCTACAGTCCCTATCTCATTCTAGATACCGTTTCTCAAACTGGGTACCTTTTCTCTTACCTCACTCTTACTAACTCAAACTTGTCTGGTTTACTCAAACCCAACTCAAACTCGCGTAACCACCCACTGTGCACTGTGTAGCATTCATACAACAAACTGTCTGTATTTAATGGCCCACTCGCTTCTGTTATACTATGCCTACGGGTTTGATGGTCTCCTGCTGTTATAACATTCCCTAAACTTGATTTGTTTGTGTGTAATTAACTCCAGTAGACAGTGAGAATTAAGTTGCAGACTCAGTGGCTCAATTTATTTTTAAATTTCAGAATAAAAAAAAATATATGCTAAATTATTAAACTGAAGATTAATTAATTAATTAATTACTAATGTTTTACTAATGTTTAATTCTCTATTACATCGTCAACACAATTATTCGCAATACATCCGGGTGTGGGTATACCGGGCAAAGGGGCCAGAGGAAAGAAACCTCTGTAATTATAGACAGGGCCATATTTATGGGGGGGGGGGGGGGGGGGGGGGTGGTGTTGTGAGGTCCCATATGCTCTAATAATTCTTAA
>JAUCBJ010001759.1:0-51234 GCA_032718475.1 Nemertoderma westbladi
TCCACATTTCCTTAATCAGGTTCATTCCGGCCAAGGTTACTGGAGATATGAAATTTAGTGGGTCGAAGATGGCGCTTTTTATCGACAAACATCCCCTTTTTGTCATAGGCTTGGGTAGGGGTTTATATTTGAAGATGAATTCGTCTGATTCTATGTCCCATTCAATCCCGAGTACACGATGTTCCACATCCTCCGAATACATTTTGTTATTTTCCAGTCGGATGTCCTCCGGGAACTTTTCCATAAGGGTTTTGTCGTGGGATCTGAACTTCACGAGCGGAAAACCTCCTTTCTTTAGACATTCTACCATCCCCATTGCTAGCCGATATGCGTCGTCCACATTATCTGCGCCAGCGCATCCATCGTCCACGTAAAAGCATCGTCTGATGGTTTCTATGACGGTTGGAGGGAACTCGTTTTCGCACATAGTTGCCGTCCTCTTCAGCATGTCACTGCATGCTACCGGCGAGTCCTTAGCGCCGAAGATCCTGACGACCATATGCATTACGTCTACGTCCTTTATCGTAAGTTGACTGATTTCCTGTTGAGTTAGCGTTTTATCCGCTTCGTTCGTTCGTTTTAGCATTATATAGGATGCGTAGACAGTCTGAGTCTCTTGGTAACGTACGAACTTGATGAAACATGGCCTTGATGTCGCAGGTGAATGCTACCCGGTTTTCTCTGAACCTGATCAATACGCCGATGAGTGTACTATATATGTTGGGTCCCGTGTAAAGCTGACTGTTTAGGGATTCGCCCTGGTACATAGCGGCGGCATCATTTACCACTCAGATTTTCCCACCTTTCCGGGCTTCTACTACATAGTGGGTTGGGAGATAATATGTTCTTTTACCACCTTGCAGTTCATTCCGTGGTACCATTTCTGCTAATCCATCGTCGAGATATCCTTGGATTACGGTATTATATTTTTCCTTTATCTCGGGTTGTTCATTCAGCTGGCGTAGAATCCCCTTAAGTCGCCAAAGTGCCATGCTGGCGTTGTTTGCCATTGGTTTGTTTGGGTCCTTCCATAACATAGGGGAACACCAGTGTCCGTCTTTAAACGTGGCCTGGTCGAGAACGTCCATACAATATTGATCCTCTTCGGATGGGTTTTCGTCCTTTTCAGCGAACTCCTGGGTCTCTAGATTAAAATATTTCGTCATCTCTCGTTGGGTTTTCACGGTTTCCAGAAACAAATCCTCATCAAGGTCCGTAGCTGAGCAATAACCCACGGAGGTTGCATTCTCTTTAATCTGACATTTGGGAAGGTAGGTATAGGTGTCAGTAGTTTCTTCCTTAATGCCGCAGAGTGTCCATCCCATTATTGTTCGTTCAGCATAAAATCCGTCATCCTGTTTTATAGATTGGGCGATATCTCCGGTGGGGATGTGTAGTTCCGGTGTATCAAGGCCGATCAGTAGGGTGATGCGGTTTACGTCCAACTGCGGACACCTCAGATCTACATCGTCTCGGTCCAATTGTATGAGGGGGGCGTACTCGGCTGATTGTCGGAACCGCACTCGGAGGTCTGTGTGTACCAAGGCGTTCTTGATGGTTAACTTATCCGTTTCGTAGCCCTTCATCACTCCTTCCATCTGGAGTTGCACCTCCCCGGACTCTACCTCTCTGTTATCGGTGATGGTTTGTATGGGCCGTTTACAAGGTTCGTATTCTAGGCCGAGTTGCTCGAGGAAATCCCGGTCGATGATGGTTCCGTCGGACCCGTTATCAAGGAACGCGAGCGTCGTCAAGGATTTGCCGACTCCTTGGATCCTTACTGGGATTACCTTTGCGAAGACCATGTAGCGGCGATTTATAAGATTAATCGTGGCCGAAATATTTGTTACTTGTGGTGTATCGGTGGAGATTTTAAACGGGTTGGTTTCTCTCCGTTGGGTTGTCCGGGTTCCTTTGAACACGTGGTTTGTTTCTCCTCTTCGCTTGGCTTCGATCCGAAAGGGGAGGGTAGTAAAATCGAAGTTCGCGGGGATGTGGAGGAGCGTGTGATGGCGTTGGTCGTTACAGACGGCACAGCATGATCTTTGGTCGCACTCCCGAACATAGTGACCTGTTCCAAGACACCGGAAGCATCCTTTGTGTTTCATTATCGCCTCGAAGCGTGGGACGAGTTCGGGAACTGAAACTTTCTGCAGAATTCCACTTTTTGTTTCTCTCCACAGAAGAGACAGAGCAGGGAATTTGTGATGCCTTCCCTTTCGGGTGCCCAATTCGCGAGATAACATGCCCATTCCTCGGCGGATGTCAGTTCCTCGTAGTCTTCGTCGTCGGAATCCTCGGCCATGGTGATGGCCATCGTACTCACCGGTGGGGGGCGGAATCTCGATTTCGGAGGGGTTATCTTACTCCTGGAGTTGCTCTCTATTCCGTCCAACTTGGCGAGACTCTGTTTTGAAAACATCGAGTCATTCATGGCTTCGGAGAGATCGTCCAGGAATGCCGACATTTCAAGGAAGCTAGGATCTCGATCTGGATGTCTGCGCCGGAGATCTACACATTTATAAGCCCACTTACTTTGTAGCCATCCGGGGAACTTCCGGGCGATCTGTCGGAGGTTTAGAATGTTGTTCACCTGGTCCTCCTTATTTAAAGGTTTCAGAGTATAGTAGGCATCCTTCATAGAGTCGGAGAATTCCTGGATGTTCTGTGGGTCCCCTAGTGATCCCGCGTCCTGTATCAGTCTCTCTAGAGTTTTATTAATTATAGTTCCGGTATTTCCGTATCTTTTATCTAGAGTTTTCCATGCGTCATAGTATGCCTCATGAGAACCTCCCTCAAAACATGCAATAATTCTGCGTGGTTTGTCACCCAGGTATTGCGATAAATATACCAATTTCTGTGCGTCGGCTATGTCCGTTGATCCAATCTGCGCAAAGAACCGTTTCTTGAATCTGAGGTGATCGACGGGATCTCCTTCGAAGGTGCGGATCTCCATCTTAGGCATGGCAAGGCGGTTCTCCAACGCCCGGATGATACTGACGTCGTCTGAACTGGAGTGACTCGGAGGGTTATAGTTATTGGCACTCACTCCCATACTCGATGGATCAATGATAGGTGGAGTTTTAATGATGATGCGACTACGAGTTTGTGGTGTGGATGTAAATGGGTTGTTGGATCGGGGAGTGGCGTCCCGTTCCGAGTCCTTTTCAGGCTCGTACTTGGGTACACTCGCTGTCGTGGTGTTGGATGGGAAACACGGTTCCTCATTTTTTAGCGTAATCGGTGGGGGATGGAACACCGGTGCTTGTGCCGATAACGTAGACTGTATGGTAGGCGGGATCTCGGATTTCGGAAGTTTCACCGCTGTTGGTGTAAATGACTTCTCTAATTCCGGTACCGGGATTGGCTCATATTCCTGATCTATATCCCTTTCCCAGTCCTCGTATAGTTGAATATCTCGTTCTATAAGTGCGGCTTCGTATTCTGCGAGTTTCGCAATATCCGCATTCTTTTTGTGAGTGAGAATCGCTTGGGCCTCGGCGTGTTGTTTACGCATTTCTGCTTCCCATTTACGTTGTTCGATCTCCTGTTTGGCTTCTCGTTCACGTTGTTCGATCTCCTGTTTGGCTTCTCGTTCACGTTGTTCGACCTCCTGTCTATGTTGTTCGGCCCGCCGTTCAACCTCTTGTTCGGCCTCCCGTTTTTGCATTTCGGCGGCTAATATATCTTGTTCGGTTTGCAGTTGAACGTACTCATCTTCCATCCGAGCCTTGAGGGCTAATGCCTTCCGTTCTCGCAGTTGGTCTCGTAGTGGCGGCCCCCCTTGAGAACTGCGCGCTGAGCCGGATATCTCGCTCCTAGCGCTGGAGTGCTGATTTCTAGCGGACCCCGTTCTCTTTCGATGTACTGCTGTCCTGATGCTGGAGGTTTGTACTGATTCCGCGTCTGTTCTTTCAGCTCTCTTGTAGTACTGTTCTTCATAGCCTCTCACAAGGCTGAGGGTCCTCCGGTGTTATTTGCGGAACCCATCTAGATGTACAACGTGTTCTTCTAACTTGGGGTAGTTTTCCTGATCGGTGGAGGGAACGAGCTCTTGGTACGCCTGTATCATTCTTTCGTACCGCTGAAGGATATTTCGGATACTTTGAAGCCGAGCTTGTACCTCATTGAGGGGGGTTTTGACTCCCTTGAGTTGTTTCTCCATCCGTTGATACGCTCGGGTTACTCCGCCTTTGAGAGCCCCTAGCCGACGGGTCATGTTCTTGACGTTTGGTACTTCGTCGGCTTCCGAGTCTGTGTGGTGATCCATCTCGTCGGTATCGGATACGTTATTTGTCGTCATTGTAGCGCCTCGTCGATGGCTAGATACGCGATGTCATAAAACAGTTCCTCATAGGTATTGTACTCAGCTTGGACCACCCGAACGGTAATCCTGAATCGTCCGACGTTCGTTCCTTGTACTTCAACTTCGACGTGCCAGATTCCTGGCTCAACTTGGATTATATCAATGGGTGTGATCGATACTTCCATTCCCTGTTAACAACTCTCCAAATATGTGATCTGCCGACTACGAGTTGGTTAGATCGAGTTTGTTGATTAATTAAACCACGACTTTTTCTTAACTCAAATACCAGAGTTTCCTCGTAGTGGGTGCTAGCAAGCACGTAGAGAGTTTTGAAGAGTATTGAAGGATTCTCAACTTCCACCAGTTGAAGTTGGCCGCGTTTTATTCTCAAATTTGACACCCTGTCAAAATTGACTGAATTATTCTCAATTTTGACACCCTGTCAAAATTGACCACATTAATTATTCTCAATTTTGTTGCCGTTATCCCTACACCAGGGGGGGAAAAGCGCCGATGCTGGAGACGTGACTTTACAGACCACCGAGCCCCGGCCAGTCACCGGATATTGATTGTGGAGAAGGAATGATTTCTGAGATGCAGGGTTGCGGTTGAGAAAAAGCTGCATTAGTTGGATATACTCTTTAATGTAACTGAACTCTGTTGAACCTTGTCAACATCATTGAACCTTGTTGAACCCTGATTGAGAATAATTTTGGGCTTCCCCAAATCAATATACACCAAATATTCACAATAATTATACACGACAATATATATCCCTACAGTATATTATTTAATTACCCACTGTTCGCTCAGATTTTAGCCTAACTAATGTTCTCCAGATTTTCCCTCGGTCCTAGTCTTGATGCCGTAGTGTCGGTGTCGGTCGACCCTGTCGCGTGTCCGTTCCACCCCTCACGAACCCCGAAGGGAACGATCATCGAGAACCAGCACGGCTTGGCTAAGGGTCGGTCCAGTCGGTAGACTCCGTCGCGTATCCGTACCACCCCTCTCGAACCCCGAAGGGATCGGTCATCGAGAACCAGTACGGCTTGGCTAGGAGTCTGTCGTGTCGGTGGACCCGTTCGCGTGTCCGTCCCACCCCTCACGAACCCCGAAGGGTTCGATCATCGAGAACCAGTACGGCTTGGCTAGGGGTCCGTCGGTTCATCGCAGAAACCCAACCACCTAGGCTTTCCGAGTCCCTTTCAGGCTCGTAGTCGCTTCGGCAGCCGAGAAACTGCTCCGAACAGTCGGTAGGCCAGTAGAGTCTAGTCCTTTGTCTTTCGACCCCGTCGCGTGTCCGTCCCACCCCTCACGAACCCCGAAGGGAACGATCATCGAGAACCAGTACGGCTTGGCTAAGGGGTCTGTCGTCGGTCCCGTCCACAAATCCCCGGTACAAGCAGTCAGCGTTCCGAGTTCTTTTCAGTCTCATAATAACTGCCGTTGACCAGAGACCGCTAAGGGCAGTCCTCGTCAAACCCTTCCTCGTAAGTCGGTAGACCCTTTCGCGTGTCCGTCCCACCCCTCACGAACCCCGAAGGGAACGATCATCGAGAACCAGTACGGCTTGGCTAGGGGTCTGTCGTGTCGTTTCCTTTCCGTCGCAAATCCCTGACACAAGCAGTCAGCATTCCGAGTTCTTTTCAGTCTCGTAATAACTGCTGTTGGCCAGGGACCGCTAAGGGCAGTCCTTGTCCTTTAGGCCTGGCGCGTTACCAAATCCACCTCTACAGGCAGCAGGAAGTTGGCCAGGGCCTAATAGTAATCAGGCTAACCTGAATACTGCTTGAATTTTCCATCCCCCCCCTGGCCCTTATAAACATGAAATTAGTCCCGTACCCTGTAAGTCGCCCCAAAGTTCGCCCATAAATCGCCCCCAGTTTATAGAATGTGCCCAAAACCCATGGTCCCGCACCCAGTAGTAATATCGGAATAATCATTTTAAATCAATACAAAAAATATTCAACTCGCGTTATGGAAAGTTGAAATACCGCGAACAGATGCTATTTTACGAGGTTCGGTTTCAGATTGAGAATTGTGAATAATAAGTCGGGGAGCAGAATTTTTTGATATTTTACGATTGTTTAGAAAATTTATAGATTGCCATAATTGTCTTATCGTTTGTTTTTTACCGTCAAGGGCATTTTAAAAATATTTTACTTTTGCGGTTCTAATAATGTTTCTTAGTGCATTACGATAGGTAGTAAATTTTTCTCTACTCGCTAATGAACGTTTATTCAACCACTGTCGGTAGAGTCTATCCTTTTTATGTATACAATGTAACAAATTTTCAGGAATCCATGGGGTTTTAGGGTTGGAGATTTTAATGCGCTTAATAGGGAAGGACTCGTTATACAGCTTTTCTATAGGTTGATATAAAGGCTTTATACAAACCGTCAGTGTCATTCTCATTTATTTCCATCAACAATATAGATTCCCAGTCAGTTTCAGTTAATTTTCGTTTAAATTCATTAATTTGATCAGGAAGACTCTGTCGCTTAAATATAAATTTTTTATTTTTATTTGATAGAGGTGAATTTGATGATAAGGATCTTAATAAGAATATTGGTAGGTGGTCTGTAATCCCAGTAACCAGAATACCAGATTTTGATGAATTGGCAAATGTGTTAACAAAAATATTATCAATGAGAGTGGCTGTAGTTTCTGTTATTCTAGTGGGTTTGGAAATAGTCGGATGGAAATTATAAGAAGTCATAAGGTTGAAAAAGTCAGTTGATTGTGTATGTCGATCTATTTTAAGAAGGTCAATATTCCAGTCCCCCATGATATAGCATACCTTGCCCTCCTCGTTAATTTTATTTAAGACAGTATCTAGTGATTTAATGCTGTCGTGAATACATCGGCCTGGGGGACGATAAATAACTCCAAGGATTATATTTTTTTGTTTTTGTTGAGGAATTTCAACAAAAACAGTTTCTATGTCAGCGCAGTTATTTTTCGAAAGATCCTTTCTAGGCTTTACTGAAATTGAGTCTTTTACATATAGACCAACACCACCGCCTTCCTGGTTTTCCCTACAAAAGCTATAAGATTTAAATCCTGGAAATTAATATGTTTTCAGGTCATGTTTGTCGTCATCCCGAAATCCCAATAGCATCAAATTTACAGTCTAGTTGAATTAAGTAATCGCTAATATCATCAAAATTTGCAGGCAAACTACGAGCATTAAAATGAATAAGTGAAAAGTATTTTTTTATGTTTACATCTTTACAAATTGCATTAAAGTCATCTGAAAATAAATAACTACATTTTGTAATGTCATTAAAATCAGAAAACAAATTTACATCAGGATTAAAGTCAAAATCGAAATCCCTATGGTCGTTGTTGAGATGATAAGGTTCAAGAAACATCGAATCTAGAGCTGAAATATTGAGGTTAACAGGAAGGCGGTAGTCAAAAATAGTGTATTTATACTCCTCATCATCATCAATATTTATAAAAGGTAGTGATTGCGCCATGCACGTAGGACAGTACCACGGCAGTACTGACCTTTGAAAATCAATATAGTCCCTGGGGGCTATATAAGGCTTGATGCATTTACGGTGGTACCATAGCAGACAAATTTCACAGAAAATTTCAGAAATTGTAGTTTTCACCTCAGTGCGACAGTCGCTACATGTAGACCTACTATTAGTTTCATCAACACATGCACTAGTTTGAAATGACACAGTATTTGAATTTGACTATTTATATAGCTATTGCCTTTTAGTACCGTACTGTACCGGTACCAAATACTTTCAGTTTGTTTTCATAACAATCGGTCTTGCTCCGACATACATACTCGATATGTTAGAGCCCAATTACAATTGTACGAGAACAGAGTATCTTTGGACCCTGAAGGTCCCGCCTTCAAATCAAACTATCAAGCTTTGGGGCCAGATCTTTCAGTTACGCCGCCCCAGTGGTTTTTAATAGCCTCCACTTAACCTAAGAACTGCTACTGACATAAAACACTTTTAAAGTCGGTTTAAAAACCGAACTTTACAATAGAGCGTTTAATATCTGAATGGGTCATGAGCGCCTTAGAATCTATTTATCGAGTTGGGCGCTATATAAATAATAGTTTATTATTATTATTATTACAACAAAAGTAATGAATACTTCGGGTATAATAGATAGGCCTACTGTGTTAGCTGATTGTCACCAACTAAAATTAGAATGATTTTCGTCTACCAGTCAGCCGGTAGGGGCTGGTATTGCAACTATAACTACCGGTAGCTCCTTATAAGATATGTTTACTGCGTACCGTACCTGCTAATAGACTACCAAATCACATTGCGCCTATTTGCTTGACGCTGTTACCTTATAACGTCCAGACTTACAGGGCAGGGCGTCTTACCAAGGAGCGTGTGTATGAAGGTATGTAGGAAGGTGTGTGTGTGTGTGTGTGTGTGTGTGTGTGTGTGTGTGTGTGTGTGTGTGTGTGTGTGTGTGTGTGTGTGTGTGTGTGTGTGTGTGTGTGTGTGTGTGTGTGTGTGTGTGTGTGTGTGTGTGTGTGTGTGTGTGTGTGTGTGTGTGTGTGTGTGTGTGTGTGTGTGTGTGTGTGTGTGTGTGTGTGTGTGTGTGTGTGTGTGTGTGTGTGTGTGTGTGTGTGTGTGTGTGTGTGTGTGTGTGTGTGTGTGTGTGTGTGTGTGTGTGTGTGTGTGTGTGTGTGTGTGTGTGTGTGTGTGTGTGTGTGTGTGTGTGTGTGTGTGTGTGTGTGTGTGTGTGTGTGTGTGTGTGTGTGTGTGTGTGTGTGTGTGTGTGTGTGTGTGTGTGTGTGTGTGTGTGTGTGTGTGTGTGTGTGTGTGTGTGTGTGTGTGTGTGTGTGTGTGTGTGTGTGTGTGTGTGTGTGTGTGTGTGTGTGTGTGTGTGTGTGTGTGTGTGTGTGTGTGTGTGTGTGTGTGTGTGTGTGTGTGTGTTGATACAGGATCCTGTAATTAATTTACCAATAAGATAATATCTCCTTCGCAGGCTGCTGGTCGTGGTTGCCATGTGGTCGCCGGTACTGCGGGCTACTGCTTCGGTAACCTACTGATCCCGGGGTACCCGTTGCCATGGGAGCCCAAGGACTGGGTCTACCCACCCAACATGGCTAGTCCTCTGGAGATCGCGGTGGAAGCTTCCAACGGGGCCTCAGACTATGGGAATAAGTTCGGCGAGCCTGTGCTAGCCGGATTCGCTAGGTAAGTCTACCACCTCTGGGTTCTACCATCGGTTTCTCCCTCTGGGTTCTACCATCGGTTTCTCCCTCTGGGTTCTACCATCGGTTTCTCCCTCTGGGTTCTACCATCGGTTTCTCCCTCTGGGTTCTACCATCGGTTTCTCCCTCTGGGTTCTACCATCGGTTTCTCCCTCTGGGTTCTACCATCGGTTCCTCCCTCTGGGTTCTACCATCGGTTTCTCCCTCTGGGTTCTACCATCTGTTTCTCCCTCTGGGTTCTACCATCGGTTTCTCCCTCTGGGTTCCACCATCGGTTTCTCCCTCTGGGTTCTACCATCGGTTTCTCCCTCTGGGTTCTACCATCGGTTTCTCCCTCTGGGTTCTACCATCGGTTTCTCCCTCTGGGTTCTACCATCGGTTTCTCCCTCTGGGTTCTACCATCGGTTTCTCCCTCTGGGTTCTACCATCGGTTTCTCCCTCTGGGTTCTACCATCGGTTTCTCCCTCTGGGTTCTACCATCGGTTTCTCCCTCTGGGTTCTACCATCGGTTTCTCCCTCTGGGTTCTACCATCGGTTTCTCCCTTTGGGTTCTACCATCGGTTTCTCCCTCTGGGTTCTACCATCGGTTTCTCCCTCTGGGTTTGTAAAAGCTTTTGCGTAATTAACCGGTTATTTTCCCGTAAAGTACTCTGTAGTTGGTTTACCAGGCATAAAAAGGCCGTGTCCTTACTGTATTGGTGTTTTAGAGGACATAAAAGTCATTTCTTCTGTATGTGTACTTTAGAGGACATAATCCGCAATTTCGTGGCGCAATAAGCTGGATACTCTTGAAAACAGTGTCGCTACCATGACGACGGCTAACAGCTGATATTGCCACGTCGAACATTTCTTTGTTCTTTGTTCTCTCTTTGTACGGTCGACCAATCAGAGCGTTTTTTGTCTCTGTGTTAGAGTTGGATACAGAAACTCAGTAGTTCAGTGTTATGTTTTTGCCCAGAGCCTAAGAACACTGGCTTTTGGCACCTCCGTGTTTCAGTCTTTAGTTTAACATTAGTAGGCTTAATTATAGAACGTATATCTGTTATCTCAACAAATCGAGTTAACTCACTCGCTTAATAATCATTTATACCTTAACTTTACTGCTTTTGCTGTCGGTTATTCATTATATTTGTGGATGAAATATTATATCGGAATACTGATCAATAGTCAGACACCCCAATCTTCTTGATATACTAAAGGTTGGAGAGACCGGTTACATATAAACGATTGCGACCTATGTTAAGTGGTTTGAAGTGAATCTAATGCTATTTCATAGGCCCTACATAAATTGTATGTTGCTCTCTTTATACGTGACTAAAATTAGTGAAGGTCGGCAGATTAGTATGCAGTATTGTGCAGCATTGTGTATGATTGTAACTGATAACAAAGCATCTCCTAAAGAATGCGCCATATACGTTAATCTATAGCCATTTCGTTGTGTCTAGTTTAAGTCATAACTCTGTTTACATATTTAGAGCGCCACGTCCTAAAGGAACTGTTAATATTTCCCGAAAGTGAATAATATTTGTCAGAGATTATATATTACGATCAGTCGAATAATACAGTAGGCTTACACCATCAATCAAGTTAAGCTTCCGAATTCAGTCTCCCGGGTATATCCAGCGGGTGAATGATTGCGCATAGACTGGCTTCGGCTAATGTAGTGTATCAAATACTCGTCATAGGCTAAAGACTATCTATCATCTAAAAGACATCCTAATTTGGCAGGTTAAACTGTCAAAGGTCTTAAGCGCAAACAATAACAGATTGCTTCTAGATTGCGGTGTAAGCAATCTAGTCGAAAGTACCGGTCGACTGGTAACCAGTAGGCCTGACTGCCTGATCATCCGGACCGGTACCTACAGCAGTACAGGTACAGCAGTATTATTCGATTGTGGTATTGTATACCGGTAGGCTGTTTAAGAGATTAGGGACTGTACACCCCTTGTTTCTTTTGGAGCTTACTTATTTCTGTCAGTTTTATTTATTTGTAGGCCAGTATTGAGCAGAAGGCGTGTAAGCCTGCTCAGATTGTACAGATAATTTGTAGGCTTGACTGTTGTCTAACTGTTGTTAAGTCTGAACGGATTGCAGTGTGTGTAGAGCATCTGTCCGATAAAGTGCTAGTTAGGAAAGTAGGGGCTTCAAGTGCTGTGAGGTAAACCCCCTGTGAAAGAATAAGTCATACTACTGGGTTAGAACGCATACTAACTAATCATTTCGGAGTCTGCATATACTGTAGTGTATTTGGGCTTGATAGTAGTCTGCCATCATTTGGTCTGTACTTTGTTTGTGTAGTCTGTACGGGTAGCGTATAATTTTATTTAGATAATTTGTAGGCTGGATAGTTGTCTGGCTGTTGTTGGGTTTGAGGAAATTTCGGTGTGTGTAGAGCATCTGTCCGATAAAGTGCTAGTTGGGAACGTAGGGGCTTCAAGTGCTGTGAGGTAAACCCCCTGTGAAAGAATAAGTCGTACTACTAGGTTAGAACGCATACTAACTAATCATTTCGGAGTCTGCATATACCGTGGTTTGTTTAGGCTTGATAGTAGTCTGTCAGTATTTGGTCTGCATTTTGTTTGAATAGTCTGTACGCGTAGCGTAATATTTATTATTCAGAGTTTATGCTATTATTCGCAACATTCATTCCCCAAGTTTATTCATACAGTAATTGTGTTTGTTATACATACCGTTATAGTTAAACTAACCCCGGTACTACATCAGGGCTGCCCGGCGTAGGTAAAGACTGGAGATTTTATGCTTTGGTCACTCCGGCAGATACCGTGGTTCTTTTAACTGTTCAAGTATTTTTAACTACTGATTATTTGTTGTACAAGTACTTGTACCTAACTTAGGGTTTAGTGTACAGTGCTTTCCGAAGGTGATTAGTGTGTAGGCAGTATATTTGTGTTGTAAAGTGGTTAATAGGCACGTTGGTTCTGGTAGACCGCGGTAATTAATCTCTAGGTAGGAACACTCCGTGATACATAACGTTGTACCTATAGCGATACGGTTATAGGTCGTCAGGCGGTGGTATTTTCCTATCTGGACAACGCAGTATATTTACTACTACTTATTATTTTCAAATACCGTAGTAACCTGTCCGTTGTAATAACCAGATATTCTAACCCTTTGTTAGGCTGGTTAGTAGACTTCTTGTAAAATTACCCTAAAAATTCGTATTTGTGTATTTGTAATTAAATTTTTGTGTTTATTTAGAGATTGTAATCTCAACCCGAATTGTACGTAATTTGTAGTATTAAGTAACTTAGGTAAATTAGAATTATTTGTTTTAGTGTCTAACAAGTAGCACTCCACTGAGAGCGCACAGCTTATGTGTAGTGACTCCCCCAGAAATAATAATATTTATTTCAAACATTGACAAAACCCATTTCAACGGGTATATATATTATAAATCAACTCAAACGATTTATAAATAGTAGGCCTGCCATATAACAATTAGGTCTCAATATCAGTTGGACTACTGCTTAAATAACGGTAATAAAGTAAGTTAAAGTAACCAAGTAACCCTTAAAATTCAGAAATTCAATTATTTAAAATAATTGACATACCGGTATTCACGATAGGCTTATTATATTTATTTCTATAAATTTAGGCTGAAATCATACCGGTATTCTGTAATTAATTCTAGTCTGTAATTATACTTATATATACCTTATAAGTGTAAGCTGTATACCGGTATTCACGATAGGCCTATTATATATAAATTTAGGCTGAAATCATACCAGTATTCTGTAATTAATTCTAGTTACTAATAATACTTATATATACTATAAGCATACCGGTATTCTAATATTATATATATATCACGCTACACTCTGACACTGAGTAGCAGTATCGGTAATTAATTACTAGGCTAGCAGTTAATGCTGAATTACTAGACTTGCTTAGACTGTAATATAGCAGTAGGCATTCAACTGTGCAAACAAACATGTCTGATACTAAGCAGAACCTGTCAGACAGTTTATTAGATGTAACTATCTGCGACTCAGATAAGGGTTTAGAACCGTCTACACCTAAGTTCAGTTCACCTGCCACTGTGAGGAAGGTCATCCCTCCAGTAGTAATATCAGAACCTAGGCTGGTCCAACATCGTAGGTCTATCATAGGCACTCGAGCTCAGGTCAAGCGGGACCAAGAAGCAGCGGAACAACAACAACCCGCGAGCCAAGAACTTATTTCTCAGCGGCCTGACAGCTCCAGTAGTGAGGATACTGTAGAGCTGACACCCGAGCGCGGAGCAAAGATGACGGATGCGGTTTATTCGGATCCCCTTCTCATCCTTCCTGCAGCCGTACTCACTAGGATATTGATCGCGGTGGAAGAACACCAGATCGATTGGGCGAGAAGTCAGCGATCAACTAAAGATAGTTATGCGGGATACACAAGGGAAGAACTGAAGTCTATTGTCGAGTCGCAATGGAACTTCCCCGGACCCGGACTCCCGTTTGATTTATCAGAAGCTGCCTGGGAAGACATACACCGGATGGGAGTAACCAAGGAAACCATCGATCCAGCTGTGTGGAAGAGGTCCGCAGCCGGATACGCACAGGGATTCTTCAGCTCTATGGAGCGAGTAAAAGGACAACTGTTTCAACAACCACAAGGACCTCAAGAGCAGGGACAACTGCTTTATCAAGTTAGAGAAAGAATTCTGCGAATCAGACTAATCTTATCGGCCTTTGAAGAGGCTTCTAAAAGAAGACAAGACACGTCTTTGCAAGTTGCCGTAAAGACTTGGTTTCAGCGGGTGAGTCTCCAGGTTCAAGGAACAGCTCAGTGGAAAGCTCAGCTGGAGGAGCGCTCAACCCATGGAGAATCAACAGACGCTACTTTTTCCCAAGTGGAAAGTGAAGCGACGGCAGAGAAACCGCATAAGAGGGATGCCATTGACATCTATCTGTCAGACTATCAGCGTTTTTTAGGAGATGAAGAGTTGAGGAGAAGGTTAGATGGACTTAGCCCTAATAGTGAAGGAGCCCAGCGTGTGTTGGACGCAATTGATGTGGATGGGATAGCTGCGAACCAAGCTAAATTTGATGAAAGTATCCGCATCGCTAAGGTTCAAGAAGAACAAGTAAAGAAAAAACGTATAGAAGATAGAAAGACAGCGGCAGTGGCAGCAGCAGTGGCAGAGGCAGAAGCGGAAAGAAAAGCGGCAGCAGCAGTGGCAGCGGCAGAAGCGGAAAGAAAAGCGGCAGTGGCAGTGGCAGTAGCAGAGGCCGAAGCGGAAAGGAAAGCGGCATCGGCAGTGGCAGAGGCCGAAGCGGAAAGAAAAGCGGCACTGGCAACAGCAGAGGCAGTGGCAGAAGCAGAACGGAGGGCATCTGAAGAGGCAACCCAACTAGAGTTGGAAAATCTTCAAGAGAGGCAAGACAACTTCAATAAACAGTTAACAGCTAGTAATATGCAGATGATGAGTCGATCTACTCCCAAAAGACAGGGGTATACATCATCTGAGGAAGGCGATACTACCGATCCTGAAGGCGGAGGAAATCGATCTCGCCTAAGAAGACGTAAAAGAATGTCCCACCATCAGAAATTGCCTGAATTGCCTCCAGCTGTTAGAAGGCAACTAAATAACACCAACTTAGGTAGTACAGAACCCACAGACCAAATAATTACAATAGAAAGACTCCCTACTATAGTAGATGAGCCTGAAATAATTAGGCCTGTTCTTGAAATCACCCCTTCGGTGATAGAGACACCTGTGCTCCCTGAACCTACCTCTAAATTCCCTCTGCACAGCACTAAGCTACCTGTGCCCAGTAGAACAGCCCATGAGACAGTTCAGGTCCTGGACTCCGAGCGAAATATTCATGATTTGTCGCCCGTTGTCCCTCGTCCGCCCGCTACAACGTTGGCGAATCCCGCTTCGGCGGTCGAATGGGTGGATGAGAGACGACGGGGATGGATCTCCTGCTCGGACAGATGCAGGAGACCGTTCAGCAATTCAAGGGCACAGTAAGGGAAAGTAGGTTAGAGTTGCAAGAAGTGCAGCAAAGTATTGCGCTAGAACGCGATAAATTAGTAAATACACAAAGGGGTATACCACCACCCCCTGTAACAATGTGTCAACCTGTTAGGTCTGAAGTATCTCATGCGCAAGGTGTGGAGCCTACACGCATATATACTGGTAGCGAAGTAGAAACTCCTATAGTGAACCCTATTAAGGGTAATTATAGACCTGTTGATAATGATATTCCCTATAGACCGGATCATAATCCGAGAAATTTATATACCGATAACTCGATATTAAATAACACGATGGCCCAAGAAAGTTTTACGCATCAAATGGCTAGAACCGAAGCCCGGCAAGCGGTAAAGGTGGGAGAGATAGTCAAGTTCAATGGAGATGAGATGAAATGGTTACCTTTTAATGAATATTATAAAGATAACATACAGAACTCTGTACTTTCTAATGGAGAGAAACTTAGATTCCTCATCGAGTGCTTGGAAGGATCTCCCAAGTTAATGGCGTTAAAGTTTATTGGACATCCAGACGGATTAAGACAAGTTTGGGATACACTAAACATCAGGTATGGTAATAGGAATAACATAGCTAAATATTTGTATGCAAAATTAATGGCGCCCCGAAAGTTTCTTAGCAGCGGGATTATAGAGTTTTCCGATGAGATTCAGGAGATCTGTAGACAATTAGATTGGCTAGGTAAGTCTCATGAATACCAGAATTCTATGGTTGTAGGAGCCTTAGCATCTACTTTGCCCAAGGGTGGAGTAGGTACACGCTGGGACAAGAAAGTGTTATATATGATGGAACAACAACGACGAGACCCTACCATGGCTGATCTCATGTCATTCTTAGATGGGGAAGAGAAATTACAGCTCCTAAGGCAGTCCAGAGAGAAGACACCGGAAAACAAGGTAAGTGAGAAACCCGTTTCTAGGAGAAGGGTAATACCAGTTTGTTATACAGACGACGGCGAAAGCCAGGCTTCTCAAGAGGAAGACAGCGGAAAAGACACTGAAAGATCTTACTATGACAATAAAATCCTAAAGGACGTAAGTAAATTCAAGTCTCGAACCAATGACAGGAGAGAACAGGTAAGAAAAACTCCTCCTACGTCTCCTAAGAGAATTCATGTAAGAAATCCCGAGGAAAGAACGAACGTGCACCACACAGCACATGTTAAAGTAAGTAACATCAAGCCCAAATGTGTGCTGTGCGACGGGCCCCACCGTTTAAATGCGTGTGATGAATTCCTGAGGAAATCACTAAAGGATAGACGTGAAGTCATGTGGGATAAGCGGTTGTGTTATAATTGCCTCAGACGAGGACACCAACGGCGAACCTGTTACTCCGACGCAAGGTGTGCAAAGTGCGGTGCGAAACATCATATCTTGTTGCACACTGAATTCGAGCGAAATAGTCCGAGTCAGGTGAGTGATTCCGAACTACATGTCCAATTCAGTGATGTGAACGACACTGATCAATCTGAGATGGAAGGATTCTATACGGACGAGTTCTCCGACGAAAACGAATCCTGTTACATGATAAATACCGCAGTGTATCGAGCACTCACTTATGAAAAAGATACAGAAAGTGACCTCACTCTAACTACTTCTGATCGACAACCATCTTGGAAAGCGCCAACTTCCAATGTAGGGATTAGAGAATTTCCTGTGGTACAGATAAGGGTCCACGGACCAAAAAGGAGTTATGTAGTGAACGCCCTCCTTGACTCCGGTAGTACAGGAACATTCATCGACAAAGAGCTAGCCGAAGACATATTTGCTGGACAACCCAAGTTCCGAACTAAGCTAAACATGTCAGGAATTATGCAGGTTTGGAAATCTACAGTAACAGCGGATTATTATGTAGGTGCGTTGTCCACCCCCCAGGACGAACTAGGAGAACATAGCATAAGGTCAGTGAAAATGGTGGCAATAAAGAACTTCGCTACCACCCAAGTGGAACCTTATAACTGGGATGAGGACGATTTCACCCAGCAGTTTGAAATACCTAGATTCAACACCGATTACCCTGGAGTCCAAATACTCATCGGTCAAAATGCGCATGAAGCGCTCGAGACATTGGAGAAACGGCCTGCTCAACCGCAACCTCTACAAGTTTATGCGGGAAGAACTAGAGTAGGTTGGTACTTTACTGGCCCTTCTCGTAGAACTCTTATGGAAAGATTACCAAAAGAACAGGTATATCAATTAAGTGAACGGGAAGTGGAGAGCAGTGAAGTTGACGACCCAACTGAGGGAACACCATACTCCTCAGATAATGACGACATCAACTCCAATGAAGATCAATGGAGACATTGCCCCGAGACGATCAATCTAGCCGACATCGCTTCCAGAGGAGCAACTCCTCAAGAACTTACAGATACTCCAAACCGGTTAGGTGGACCCGACTTCCTAAGTAAAGAAGATGAATGGCCTCCTCAGCTTACCCCGGTGAAGATTAGACAGGCCAAGGGAGCGGAGAAAGTAACACAACCACTCAATCGCACAGCTGGTCGTTTATGTTTACCGGAAAGAGACCGAAAACTGTCCGGAAACTATGGAAGGCAAGATACTCTTCCCACGACCACCTCCCTAATCCAACAAATATCTAGGGACTCCATAACGTAACAACATACGGAGTGGGTGTGTGACTATATTATTTTATATTTATTTTTATTATTTTATATTATGTATGTATTATTATGTAATTTTATTATAATCGTTTTCTTTAATTTTATTTAGTAGAATGTTATTTAGTGATTATTTAGTAGATCAGTGCAATATATTAGTGTTTATTACTTAATTACTTATATATTATATTTAGTGCGACGGCGAGAAATAATTCTTTTTCTCCTTCCTTACTGTCCGTATTACATTACAAATACGTAACTACAGTAAGATGACATATCCGTACTTATTAAAGTACAATAAAGCCACTACTATATTCAAGTATTATTGGTAGGCAGAGTATTAGGAATGCAAAGTTCAGATCCTCGTGTCTCGGCTAAACCAAGCTCTGGGTAGACCTTGGAAACGACTTGCCTCTTCTCACTGATATTGCTTCTTGCAATATTGCTCTCATACCGTATATTAAATAATACATATAGTAGCGTGATGTCCTTTTAACAGTAGCGTATAACGCAAAATAAATCTGTTAAACCCTTTGACCATCTGTAATTCTAGTCGATTAAGATATCGCGGCACCCACCGATACACTTGAAAGACAAAATTCTAGAATCAGTGGTTAACGTCCCCAGACAAGTTCTGGAATAAACTGGTGCCCATCTTAAATATTAATTATTAATATTTACAAAAATCTGTCAAATATCAGATCCTTTAAAATTCTAGTCGATTAAGATATCGTAGCACTTACCGATACTCTTAAAAGGACAAAATTCCTAGAATCAAGGATCCAAGTCCCCAGACACGTTCTGGAATAAAATTGTGTCTATTTAACATTAAATAATAAAATTTAAGGGAATAAATTTAAATTCAGATATTTCAATGAATTTAATAAATTGTCATTTTATACAATTTATAACATTCCCAAAATTCCATTAATTAATAGATCACGGGAGCGGAGATTCACTCTATTAAGTGTATTTGTATGCGAGAATCTCCAATGTATAGTCAATAGCCGATAAAATTCATAGAATCATGTATAAAGGGGATATTGACCATCGGTTTCTCCCTCTGGGTTCTACCATCGGTTTCTCCCTCTGGGTTCTACCATCGGTTTCTCCCTCTGGGTTCTACCATCGGTTTCTCCCTCTGGGTTCTACCATCGGTTTCTCCCTTTGGGTTCTACCATCGGTTTCTCCCTCTGGGTTCTACCATCGGTTTCTCCCTCTGGGTTCTACCATCGGTTTCTCCCTCTGGGTTCTACCATCGGTTTCTCCCTCTGGGTTCTACCATCGGTTTCTCCCTCTGGGTTCTGCCATCGGTTTCTCCCTCTGGGTTCTACCATCGGTTTCTCCCTCTGGGTTCTACCATCGGTTTCTCCCTCTGGGTTCTACCATCGGTTTCTCCCTCTGGGTTCTACCATCTGTTTCTCCCTCTGGGTTCCACCATTGGTTTCTCCCTCTGGGTTCTGCCATCGGTTTCTCCCTCTGGGTTCTACCATCGGTTTCTCCCTCTGGGTTCTACCATCGGTTTCTCCCTCTGGGTTCTACCATCGGTTTCTCCCTCTGGGTTCTACCATCGGTTTCTCCCTCTGGGTTCTACCATCGGTTTCTCCCTCTGGGTTCTACCATCGGTTTCTCCCTCTGGGTTCTACCATCGGTTTCTCCCTCTGGGTTCTACCATCGGTTTCTCCCTCTGGGTTCTACCATCGGTTTCTCCCTCTGGGTTCTACCATCGGTTTCTCCCTCTGGGTTCTACCATCGGTTTCTCCCTCTGGGTTCTGCCATCGGTTTCTCCCTCTGGGTTCTACCATCGGTTTCTCCCTCTGGGTTCTACCATCGGTTTCTCCCTCTGGGTTCTACCATCGGTTTCTCCCTCTGGGTTCTACCATCGGTTTCTCCCTCTGGGTTCTACCATCGGTTTCTCCCTCTGGGTTCTACCATCGGTTTCTCCCTCTGGGTTCTACCATCGGTTTCTCCCTCTGGGTTCTACCATCGGTTTCTCCCTCTGGGTTCTACCATCGGTTTCTCCCTCTGGGTTCTACCATCGGTTTCTCCCTCTGGGTTCTACCATCGGTTTCTCCCTCTGGGTTCTACCATCGGTTTCTCCCTCTGGGTTCTACCATCGGTTTCTCCCTCTGGGTTCTACCATCGGTTTCTCCCTTTGGGTTCTACCATCGGTTTCTCCCTTTGGGTTCTACCATCGGTTTCTCCCTCTGGGTTCTACCATCGGTTTCTCCCTCTGGGTTCTACCATCGGTTTCTCCCTCTGGGTTCTACCATCGGTTTCTCCCTCTGGGTTCTACCATCGGTTTCTCCCTCTGGGTTCTACCATCGGTTTCTCCCTCTGGGTTCTACCATCGGTTTCTCCCTCTGGGTTCTACCATTGGTTTCTCCCTCTGGGTTCTACCATCGGTTTCTCCCGCTGGGTTCTACCATCGGTTTCTCCCTCTGGGTTCTACCATCGGTTTCTCCCTCTGGGTTCTACCATCGGTTTCTCCCTTTGGGTTCTACCATCGGTTTCTCCCTTTGGGTTCTACCATCGGTTTCTCCCTCTGGGTTCTACCATCGGTTTCTCCCTCTGGGTTCTACCATCGGTTTCTCCCTCTGGGTTCTACCATCGGTTTCTCCCTCTGGGTTCTACCATCGGTTTCTTCCTCTGGGTTCTACCATCGGTTTCTCCCTCTGGGTTCTACCATCTGTTTCTCCCTCTGGGTTCCACCATTGGTTTCTCCCTCTGGGTTCTGCCATCGGTTTCTCCCTCTGGGTTCTACCATCGGTTTCTCCCTCTGGGTTCTACCATCGGTTTCTCCCTTTGGGTTCTACCATCGGTTTCTCCCTCTGGGTTCCACCATTGGTTTCTCCCTCTGGGTTCTGCCATCGGTTTCTCCCTCTGGGTTCTCCACCCATCGGTTTCTCCCTCTGGGTTCTACCATCGGTTTCTCCCTCTGGGTTCTACCATCGGTTTCTCCCTCTGGGTTCTGCCATCGGTTTCTCCCTCTGGGTTCTACCATCGGTTTCTCCCTCTGGGTTCTACCATCGGTTTCTCCCTCTGGGTTCTACCATCGGTTTCTCCCTCTGGGTTCTACCATCGGTTTCTCCCTCTGGGTTCTACCATCGGTTTCTCCCTCTGGGTTCTACCATCGGTTTCTCCCTCTGGGTTCTACCATCGGTTTCTCCCTCTGGGTTCTACCATCGGTTTCTCCCTCTGGGTTCTACCATCGGTTTCTCCCTCTGGGTTCTACCATCGGTTTCTCCCTCTGGGTTCTACCATCGGTTTCTCCCTCTGGGTTCTACCATCGGTTTCTCCCTCTGGGTTCTACCATCGGTTTCTCCCTCTGGGTTCTACCATCGGTTTCTCCCTCTGGGTTCTACCATCGGTTTCTCCCTCTGGGTTCTACCATCGGTTTCTCCCTCTGGGTTCTACCATCGGTTTCTCCCTCTGGGTTCTACCATCGGTTTCTCCCTCTGGGTTCTGCCATCGGTTTCTCCCTCTGGGTTCTACCATCGGTTTCTCCCTCTGGGTTCTACCATCGGTTTCTCCCTCTGGGTTCTACCATCGGTTTCTCCCTCTGGGTTCTACCATCGGTTTCTCCCTCTGGGTTCTACCATCGGTTTCTCCCTCTGGGTTCTACCATCGGTTTCTCCCTCTGGGTTCTACCATCGGTTTCTCCCTCTGGGTTCTACCATCGGTTTCTCCCTCTGGGTTCTACCATCGGTTTCTCCCTCTGGGTTCTACCATTGGTTTCTCCCTCTGGGTTCTACCATCGGTTTCTCCCGCTGGGTTCTACCATCGGTTTCTCCCTCTGGGTTCTACCATCGGTTTCTCCCTCTGGGTTCTACCATCGGTTTCTCCCTTTGGGTTCTACCATCGGTTTCTCCCTTTGGGTTCTACCATCGGTTTCTCCCTCTGGGTTCTACCATCGGTTTCTCCCTTTGGGTTCTACCATCGGTTTCTCCCTCTGGGTTCTACCATCGGTTTCTCCCTCTGGGTTCTACCATCGGTTTCTCCCTCTGGGTTCTACCATCGGTTTCTCCCTCTGGGTTCTACCATCGGTTTCTCCCTCTGGGTTCTACCATTGGTTTCTCCCTCTGGGTTCTACCATCGGTTTCTCCCGCTGGGTTCTACCATCGGTTTCTCCCTCTGGGTTCTACCATCGGTTTCTCCCTCTGGGTTCTACCATCGGTTTCTCCCTCTGGGTTCTACCATCGGTTTCTCCCTCTGGGTTCTACCATCGGTTTCTCCCTCTGGGTTCTACCATCGGTTTCTCCCTCTGGGTTCTACCATCGGTTTCTCCCTCTGGGTTCTACCATCGGTTTCTCCCTCTGGGTTCTACCATCGGTTTCTTCCTCTGGGTTCTACCATCTGTTTCTCCCTCTGGGTTCTACCATCTGTTTCTCCCTCTGGGTTCCACCATTGGTTTCTCCCTCTGGGTTCTGCCATCGGTTTCTCCCTCTGGGTTCTACCATCGGTTTCTCCCTCTGGGTTCTACCATCGGTTTCTCCCTCTGGGTTCTACCATCGGTTTCTCCCTCTGGGTTCCACCATTGGTTTCTCCCTCTGGGTTCTGCCATCGGTTTCTCCCTCTGGGTTCTACCATCTGCCATCGGTTTCTCCCTCTGGGTTCTACCATCGGTTTCTCCCTCTGGGTTCTACCATCGGTTTCTCCCTCTGGGTTCTGCCATCGGTTTCTCCCTCTGGGTTCTACCATCGGTTTCTCCCTCTGGGTTCTACCATCGGTTTCTCCCTCTGGGTTCTACCATCGGTTTCTCCCTCTGGGTTCTACCATCGGTTTCTCCCTCTGGGTTCTACCATCGGTTTCTCCCTCTGGGTTCTACCATCGGTTTCTCCCTCTGGGTTCTACCATCGGTTTCTCCCTCTGGGTTCTACCATCGGTTTCTCCCTCTGGGTTCTACCATCGGTTTCTCCCTCTGGGTTCTACCATCGGTTTCTCCCTCTGGGTTCTACCATCGGTTTCTCCCTCTGGGTTCTACCATCGGTTTCTCCCTCTGGGTTCTACCATCGGTTTCTCCCTCTGGGTTCTACCATCGGTTTCTCCCTCTGGGTTCTACCATCGGTTTCTCCCTCTGGGTTCTACCATCGGTTTCTCCCTCTGGGTTCTACCATCGGTTTCTCCCTCTGGGTTCTACCATCGGTTTCTCCCTCTGGGTTCTGCCATCGGTTTCTCCCTCTGGGTTCTACCATCGGTTTCTCCCTCTGGGTTCTACCATCGGTTTCTCCCTCTGGGTTCTACCATCGGTTTCTCCCTCTGGGTTCTACCATCGGTTTCTCCCTCTGGGTTCTACCATCGGTTTCTCCCTCTGGGTTCTACCATCGGTTTCTCCCTCTGGGTTCTACCATCGGTTTCTCCCTCTGGGTTCTACCATCGGTTTCTCCCTCTGGGTTCTACCATCGGTTTCTCCCTCTGGGTTCTACCATCGGTTTCTCCCTCTGGGTTCTACCATCGGTTTCTCCCTCTGGGTTCTACCATCGGTTTCTCCCTCTGGGTTCTACCATCGGTTTCTCCCTCTGGGTTCTACCATCGGTTTCTCCCTCTGGGTTCTACCATCGGTTTCTCCCTCTGGGTTCTACCATCGGTTTCTCCCTCTGGGTTCTACCATCGGTTTCTCCCTCTGGGTTCTACCATCGGTTTCTCCCTCTGGGTTCTACCATCGGTTTCTCCCTCTGGGTTCTACCATCGGTTTCTCCCTCTGGGTTCTACCATCGGTTTCTCCCTCTGGGTTCTACCATCGGTTTCTCCCTCTGGGTTCTACCATCGGTTTCTCCCTCTGGGTTCTACCATCGGTTTCTCCCTCTGGGTTCTACCATCGGTTTCTCCCTCTGGGTTCTACCATCGGTTTCTCCCTCTGGGTTCTACCATCGGTTTCTCCCTCTGGGTTCTACCATCGGTTTCTCCCTCTGGGTTCTACCATCGGTTTCTCCCTCTGGGTTCTACCATCGGTTTCTCCCTCTGGGTTCTACCATCGGTTTCTCCCTCTGGGTTCTACCATCGGTTTCTCCCTCTGGGTTCTACCATCGGTTTCTCCCTCTGGGTTCTACCATCGGTTTCTCCCTCTGGGTTCTACCATCGGTTTCTCCCTCTGGGTTCTACCATCGGTTTCTCCCTCTGGGTTCTACCATCGGTTTCTCCCTCTGGGTTCTACCATCGGTTTCTCCCTCTGGGTTCTACCATCGGTTTCTCCCTCTGGGTTCTACCATCGGTTTCTCCCTCTGGGTTCTACCATCGGTTTCTCCCTCTGGGTTCTACCATCGGTTTCTCCCTCTGGGTTCTACCATCGGTTTCTCCCTCTGGGTTCTACCATCGGTTTCTCCCTCTGGGTTCTACCATCGGTTTCTCCCTCTGGGTTCTACCATCGGTTTCTCCCTCTGGGTTCTACCATCGGTTTCTCCCTCTGGGTTCTACCATCGGTTTCTCCCTCTGGGTTCTACCATCGGTTTCTCCCTCTGGGTTCTACCATCGGTTTCTCCCTCTGGGTTCTACCATCGGTTTCTCCCTCTGGGTTCTACCATCGGTTTCTCCCTCTGGGTTCTACCATCGGTTTCTCCCTCTGGGTTCTACCATCGGTTTCTCCCTCTGGGTTCTACCATCGGTTTCTCCCTCTGGGTTCTACCATCGGTTTCTCCCTCTGGGTTCTACCATCGGTTTCTCCCTCTGGGTTCTACCATCGGTTTCTCCCTCTGGGTTCTACCATCGGTTTCTCCCTCTGGGTTCTACCATCGGTTTCTCCCTCTGGGTTCTACCATCGGTTTCTCCCTCTGGGTTCTACCATCGGTTTCTCCCTCTGGGTTCTACCATCGGTTTCTCCCTCTGGGTTCTACCATCGGTTTCTCCCTCTGGGTTCTACCATCGGTTTCTCCCTCTGGGTTCTACCATCGGTTTCTCCCTCTGGGTTCTACCATCGGTTTCTCCCTCTGGGTTCTACCATCGGTTTCTCCCTCTGGGTTCTACCATCGGTTTCTCCCTCTGGGTTCTACCATCGGTTTCTCCCTCTGGGTTCTACCATCGGTTTCTCCCTCTGGGTTCTACCATCGGTTTCTCCCTCTGGGTTCTACCATCGGTTTCTCCCTCTGGGTTCTACCATCGGTTTCTCCCTCTGGGTTCTACCATCGGTTTCTCCCTCTGGGTTCTACCATCGGTTTCTCCCTCTGGGTTCTACCATCGGTTTCTCCCTCTGGGTTCTACCATCGGTTTCTCCCTCTGGGTTCTACCATCGGTTTCTCCCTCTGGGTTCTACCATCGGTTTCTCCCTCTGGGTTCTACCATCGGTTTCTCCCTCTGGGTTCTACCATCGGTTTCTCCCTCTGGGTTCTACCATCGGTTTCTCCCTCTGGGTTCTACCATCGGTTTCTCCCTCTGGGTTCTACCATCGGTTTCTCCCTCTGGGTTCTACCATCGGTTTCTCCCTCTGGGTTCTACCATCGGTTTCTCCCTCTGGGTTCTACCATCGGTTTCTCCCTCTGGGTTCTACCATCGGTTTCTCCCTCTGGGTTCTACCATCGGTTTCTCCCTCTGGGTTCTACCATCGGTTTCTCCCTCTGGGTTCTACCATCGGTTTCTCCCTCTGGGTTCTACCATCGGTTTCTCCCTCTGGGTTCTACCATCGGTTTCTCCCTCTGGGTTCTACCATCGGTTTCTCCCTCTGGGTTCTACCATCGGTTTCTCCCTCTGGGTTCTGCCATCGGTTTCTCCCTCTGGGTTCTACCATCGGTTTCTCCCTCTGGGTTCTACCATCGGTTTCTCCCTCTGGGTTCTACCATCGGTTTCTCCCTCTGGGTTCTACCATCGGTTTCTCCCTCTGGGTTCTACCATCGGTTTCTCCCTCTGGGTTCTACCATCGGTTTCTCCCTCTGGGTTCTACCATCGGTTTCTCCCTCTGGGTTCTACCATCGGTTTCTCCCTCTGGGTTCTACCATCGGTTTCTCCCTCTGGGTTCTACCATCGGTTTCTCCCTCTGGGTTCTACCATCGGTTTCTCCCTCTGGGTTCTACCATCGGTTTCTCCCTCTGGGTTCTACCATCGGTTTCTCCCTCTGGGTTCTACCATCGGTTTCTCCCTCTGGGTTCTACCATCGGTTTCTCCCTCTGGGTTCTACCATCGGTTTCTCCCTCTGGGTTCTACCATCGGTTTCTCCCTCTGGGTTCTACCATCGGTTTCTCCCTCTGGGTTCTACCATCGGTTTCTCCCTCTGGGTTCTACCATCGGTTTCTCCCTCTGGGTTCTACCATCGGTTTCTCCCTTTGGGTTCTACCATCGGTTTCTCCCTCTGGGTTCTACCATCGGTTTCTCCCTCTGGGTTCTACCATCGGTTTCTCCCTCTGGGTTCTACCATCGGTTTCTCCCTCTGGGTTCTACCATCGGTTTCTCCCTCTGGGTTCTACCATCGGTTTCTCCCTCTGGGTTCTACCATCGGTTTCTCCCTCTGGGTTCTACCATCGGTTTCTCCCTCTGGGTTCTACCATCGGTTTCTCCCTCTGGGTTCTACCATTGGTTTCTCCCTCTGGGTTCTGCCATTGGTTTCTCCCTCTGGGTTCTACCATCGGTTTCTCCCTCTGGGTTCTACCATCGGTTTCTCCCTCTGGGTTCTACCATCGGTTACTCCCTCTGGGTTCTACCATCGGTTTCTCCCTCTGGGTTCTACCATCGGTTTCTCCCTCTGGGTTCTACCATCTACCATCGGTTTCTCCCTCTGGGTTCTACCATCTACCATCGGTTTCTCCCTCTGGGTTCTACCATCTACCATCGCTTTCTCCCTCTGGGTTCTACCATCTGCCATCGGTTTCTCCCTCTGGGTTCTACCATCGGTTTCTCCCTCTGGGTTCTACCATCGGTTTCTCCCTCTGGGTTCTACCATCGGTTTCTCCCGCTGGGTTCTGCCATCGGTTTCTCCCTCTGGGTTCTACCATCGGTTTCTCCCTTTGGGTTCTACCATCGGTTTCTCCCTTTGGGTTCTACCATCGGTTTCTCCCTCTGGGTTCTACCATCGGTTTCTCCCTCTGGGTTCTACCATCGGTTTCTCCCTTTGGGTTCCACCATCGGTTTCTCCCTCTGGGTTCTACCATCGGTTTCTCCCTCTGGGTTCTACCATCGGTTTCTCCCTCTGGGTTCTACCATCGGTTTCTCCCTCTGGGTTCTACCATCGGTTTCTCCCTCTGGGTTCTACCATCGGTTTCTCCCTCTGGGTTCTACCATCGGTTTCTCCCTCTGGGATCTTCCATCGGTTTCTCCCCCTGGGTTCTACCATCGGTTTCTCCCTTTGGGTTCTACCATCTGTTTCTCCCTCTGGGTTGTACCATCTGTTTCTCCCTCTGGGTTCTACCATCGGTTTCTCCCTCTGGGTTCTACCATCGTTTTCTCCCTCTGGGTTCTACCATCTACCATCGGTTTCTCCTTCTGGGTTCTACCATTGGTTTCTCCCTCTGGGTTCTACCATCTACCATCGCTTTCTCCCTCTGGGTTCTACCATCTGCCATCGGTTTCTCCCTCTGGGTTCTACCATCGGTTTCTCCCTCTGGGTTCTACCATCGGTTTCTCCCTTTGGGTTCCACCATCGGTTTCTCCCTCTGGGTTCTACCATCGGTTTCTCCCTCTGGGTTCTACCATCGGTTTCTCCCTCTGGGTTCTACCATCGGTTTCTCCCTCTGGGTTCTACCATCGGTTTCTCCCTCTGGGTTCTACCATCGGTTTCTCCCTCTGGGTTCTACCATCGGTTTCTCCCTCTGGGATCTTCCATCGGTTTCTCCCCCTGGGTTCTACCATCGGTTTCTCCCTTTGGGTTCTACCATCTGTTTCTCCCTCTGGGTTGTACCATCTGTTTCTCCCTCTGGGTTCTACCATCGGTTTCTCCCTCTGGGTTCTACCATCGTTTTCTCCCTCTGGGTTCTACCATCTACCATCGGTTTCTCCTTCTGGGTTCTACCATTGGTTTCTCCCTCTGGGTTCTACCATCGGTTTCTCCCTCTTGGTTCTACCATCGGTTTCTCCCTCTGGGTTCTACCATCGGTTTCTCCCTCTGGGTTCTACCATCGGTTTCTCCCTCTGGGTTCTACCATCGGTTTCTCCCTCTGGGTTCTACCCTCGGTTTCTCCCTCTGGGTTCTGCCATCGGTTTCTCCCTCTGGATTCTACCATCGGTTTCTCCCTCTGGGTTCTACCATCGGTTCCTCCCTCTGGGTTCCACCATTGGTTTCTCCCTCTGGGTTCTGCCATCGGTTTCTCCCTCTGGGTTCTACCATCGGTTTCTCCCTCTGGGTTCTACCATCGGTTTCTCCCTCTGGGTTCTACCCTCGGTTTCTCCCTCTGGGTTCTACCATCGGTTTCTCCCTCTGGGTTCTACCATCGGTTTCTCCCTCTGGGTTCTACCATACTCTAGGTTCTCTAACTGCTGAGGACACCAAATCTCTGGATGGCACATTCACAAGAATGCTACGCCGGGTTCATTGTGTCAAGTACAATGCACACATCTCCAACCAGACACTATATAACATTGGAGGTGTCTCATTGGTTCCCCCAAGCTTGACACTAGAACAAAATCGCCTCCGCTTTGCAGGCCTTCATTGTGTCAAGTACAATTCACACATCTCCAACCAGACACTATATAACATTGGAGGTGTCTCATTGGTTCCCCCAAGCTTGACACTAGAACAAAATCGCCTCCGCTTTGCAGGACATTGCTTTTGCCGTGAAGACCAGCCAGTGCATAATCTTGTACTTTGACAGCCTCATGGAGTGAATAAGCATGGTGGACAGCCCATGACTTTCTTGAGACGCATCTTAAAGGACACTGGCCTTGAAGATGCGGATGATCTAGCAAATGTCATGGGTGATAGGGAGTTGTGGCGGCGCAATTTTGTCGACAAGTCGGCACAGCATTCTTAAAAATGCAGCTGCTATGTAGCATGCCGATCCTAGTAGTAGTAAGTAGTAAGATTCATTGGGCACTGCCGGAGAAGTAAAGACGAGTGGCACTGCCGGAGAAGTAAAGATGAGGTCATACCAGATCTACTGCTCTGGCAACCTCGGGAAGTAATTTTCTAGACTAGAATGGAAGTTTTTAAGATTGTTCAGAACTAAATTCAATATCACAGAATATATTTAGTAGCTTGTAGCTTGTTGCCATTCCGTGACACCATTCAATTTAAATGGGTCCACCAAGAAATCAAGAGAGGCTCATGGACAATATATTTATAATGCCACCACATGGGAAACGTTAGAAACAGTTGCCATGGTAACCTGCACACCACGATGGTAACGAATTACAAATTACAAAATCTCAACGGATGCAAATGGCGATGCGTTGCGAGTGTAAAATACCATCGAGTTATTATTAAAATCATCGTCATGAATGCAAACTAGCCAGTAGTCGCTCTATGCAACAACTCTATAAATACTTCAAATCTTTACGAAACACCAGTGCTATACCACCTCTTGTAACTTATAATGGGTATACCGCATGTACACCGGCAGAACAAGCTGACCTTTTTTCCGAATTCTTCCACTCAGTTTACAAAAAGCCAGCAATAAAAACAGCAGCAATTACTCCTCCAACATTATCCCCCACTGAGGATCCCTACCACGATAACTTTATTGACGACTACGATGTGTCTGTATCCACTGTACAACTACTCCTCTAGTCTAGGATCGGCATGCTGCATTGCAGCTGCATTTTTAAGAATGCTGTGCCGGCTTGTCAACAAAATTTCACCGCCACAACTCCCTGATTCTTGTGAATCAGGGCCAGCCACTACTCCTAACATCACTAAATGTTACCAAAGCCAGAGGCCCCGATAACTTACCACCACGTTTCCTCCAACAATTAACCGTACTACTGTAGCACTAGCACCATCTTTAGCTGCATTGGTGTTTAAAGACAACTGTTACTTTCCACGAGAATGGAAACACGCATCAATATCACCACGACATAAGAAGGGCAATAGAACTCCAGTATCGCTTTACCGTCCAATATCTTTACTTGCTATCCTCTAGAAAGTTCTAGAACGATGTATCTACATGCCAATTTACAGCCATCTTCGTCCACTTTATCATCGCGCTCAGTACGGTTTTAGAAAAGGCCGCTCACCTGTTCTTCAACTGCTTGTGGTTTTAGATAAAATATATCACGCTATAGAAAATAATGATTCAACAATAGAAATAATTTATCTAGACTTTCAAAAGGCTTTTGACTCTCTATCTCATAGTTCGGTGCTACTAAAGTTATGGAAATTAGGAATTCGGGGAAAACTATGGGAAATGATACGTAGCTATTTATCAGATAGAACTCAATCAGTGAAAGTTGTGGATGCAGTGTCAAAAACTAAAGATGTTGACAGCGGGACTCCGCAAGGAAGTATTCTAGCAACTTTGTTATTCCTAGTAGAATCGAATGACCTACCGAACATTTGCACACAAACAGACCCTTATCTACTCGCTGACGATTGCAAACTTGTTTCCATATATCCGACAACCAATCCCCCACAAATACAAGACGATTTAAATAAATTATCAGTCTGGGGTCAAAGTAACGGTCTTGAATTTAATATCAGCAAATGTAAACAACTTATCTTTCAAGGGCAGTCCAACGTAAAATTTATTAATAGCCATCCGATAGAACGAACCACCTCAGAAAAAGATCTGGGAGTCACCTTCTCATCGAATATTACCTGGACCGCTCACGTAACTGAAAAATGCAGTAAAGGAAACATGGCCTTCCAACTAATAAAACGTAACTGTGCATCAAATCTTACCGCTCTATCGAAATTAAATATGTACAAATCTATGATTCTACCGATAATAACCTATGCATCACCATGTTGGTCTCCAAATAAACACGACCTATCACGTATAGAGAGTCTACAACGACGTGCCACTATCTGGATACTACGAGATAATGAATCGACCTACACAGATCGGCTCAAATCACTTAACATACTCCCCCGTTCGCTCTACCTACAACTCCTAGATTTGATGACGCTGTCGAAGATTATCGCTGGAAAATGCGATATCAACTGGGAAGAACACCTCAAACTAAGCAGACCATCAAACCAAAATACTCGTTCAAATGATCGGATTTTATTTAATGTTGTGCGGCCGAAGAAATGCAAGTCAGAACAAAACGTTTGGTTCCGAGTAGCTTACATTTCAAATGTATTACCTAATCGAATCAATTTCACAAACCATGTAGGGCTTAAATCTCGTCTGATCGATTTATTTTGGAGGTACTTAAATTATTTTGGAGGTACTTAATTAAACACTACTCAATTGATATTCCCTGTAGCTGGTCGGTGTGCTGCAGCTGCGTCTTGATGAACTGTAGAAATAATAACTCTCGTCTCGATGATTTATACCCATAGATAACGACTTATATTCTATAATGCTTTATTTAATTAATACAAATTTTATTACACTTCAGATCCACTGTGACCCTTTTAATACGTATTTACTGCATCTCATTTTAAATTTAATACGCATATATTTTATCTCATTTTATGACATCAGAGACCGACCCTTTTATTAATACGTATATATATATATTTCATCTTATTTTAATACAAATATTTCTATCTAATTTCATATAACATCCAGTCTTCTGACCCTTTTAACTTCTTCGTTTAATCTCATAATTAACACGGCCTTTTTGAGACCAATTACATACAGTAATAATTTTAATTCGGTGTATTTTAATGCACCTTAATTAATTATTAACTCATATTTTAAACTAAGTAATTTATGTAATGTATCTTTTATGGGGGAAACCCCATCACCATAAAATACTATAGTTAAATTGTCTATGCAGTCTTTGTTCAGTTCTAAGTTATGGTGTAAATTTATATTAAT
The DNA here is from genome assembly GCA_032718475.1 of Nemertoderma westbladi. NCBI lineage: Eukaryota > Metazoa > Xenacoelomorpha > Nemertodermatida > Nemertodermatidae > Nemertoderma > Nemertoderma westbladi. The sequence goes on from JAUCBJ010001759.1 coordinate 31,981, forward strand.
AATAATAATAATAATAATAACTATTATTTCTTTCACTGGTGAGCTGAGAGACTTTCCTTTGGTTTCATTAACTTTCGTTTTTTAATTAATTTATTTTATTTTCCTTTCAGATCTTTCGGATGTGCAACCGGGTCCAGGTCGGGGACCCGTATCGAGTGGGTCAAACCGATAATGTTCTCCGGGGGGATGGGCGCGGTCGCTGCGGACCACGTTACCAAGGCGACGCCGCGCGCGGGCTGGCTGGTCACCAAGGTGGGCGGCCCGGTCTACCGGATAGGGGTCGGCGGGGGTGCGGCCTCGTCCGCGGTCGTCCAGGGTGACCGCGCGGCCGAGCTCGACTTCGGCGCGGTGCAGCGCGGAGATGCTGAGATGGAGCAGAAGATGAACCGGGTGGTCCGCGCGTGCATCGAGTCGGCGAGGAACCCCATCGAGACGATCCACGACCAGGGCGCCGGTGGCAATGGGAACGTCCTCAAGGAGTTGGTGGAGCCGCTCGGGGCCCGGATTCGAACCCGGGACTTCCGGCTCGGGGACCCCACGATCGGGGTCATGGAGTTGTGGGGCGCTGAGTACCAGGAGAGCAACGCGTTGCTGGTGGCTGCCGCCGATAAGGGCCGACTGGACGCGATCTGTCGACGTGAGAAGTGCCCGGTGGATTACGTTGGGGTCGTTACGGATAGCGGCCGCGTAGTCCTCGAGACCGAGAACGGACGCACCCCGGTAGACCTCCCCTTGGAACTGGTCCTCGGTAAGATGCCCCGGAAGGACTTCTATCTGTCCCGAATATCTACCGTCTTCCCTCGCATTAATCTCGATTCCGTTGTATCGGTGCACAGCGCTCTCCAGTTGGTACTGCGATTGCCTTCTGTCGCCTCCAAGAGATATCTAACTAATAAGGTGGACCGGTGAGTTTCTATATTCTACGTAATCTTGTTACTTTTATTTAGAATATAGTTTAATACACTGTAACACAGTTTAAGTAAATAAAAAATAATAATTAATATATAAAATAAATATTAATATTAATATTACTATAATTATTTGATTATTTATTTTTTTTATAATTTGTAATTATTACACTCAGTAACCAGTAAGTCTAACAGGTTCACTAACGCTAACTCTGGTTGTTATAATCTGGGCAGAACATCAAACCTTGAGGCCTCAGGGTCGACCCCTGGTCGGGCAGTACTGTTTGAGACTATGTTGTACTTTAATTTTCTATTATATTTCCTCTCCAGGTCTGTCACTGGTCTTGTCGCCCAGCAGCAGTGCGTTGGCCCATTGCATACGCCCCTAGCGGACTGCGCCGTAGTTGCCCTATCTCCGCTGGGTTTGGAGGGCGCCGCCACTGGTATTGGGGAACAACCGATAAAGATGTTGGTTGATGTGGCCGCAGGGGGGCGTATGACCGTGGCTGAGTCCTTGACCAACCTTGTCTGGGCCGGGATCTCCGAACTGAGGGACGTTAAGTGTAGTGGAAACTGGATGTGGCCTGCGAAGCTGCCAGGGGAAGGTGCCAGGTGGGTGGGTGCACACTACACACAGGTACTAGGTCGGAACATACATAATACCACTAACATAGGTGTTGGTGGTGCGTTAGATTATTGGTGGGTAACAGTTTTGAATTTACCAAAATAAAACAAAATAGTATAAATTTATAATAAATATAAGTTTATAATAAAACCAAAATAAAAGTAATATATACTGCTGTACTGAAATGCATTCTATTAGCTAGTTAGGTTGTACAGCTATACAGTCTGCTGAATACCGGTACCAATTTAAACACTGAAAATATTGGCATTTTTACAAATCATTACTAATAAGTATTTCATTAAACTTCCTGGCTTCTGCAATGCGTGTATGCCTCGAAAGGTTAAGAAGAGAAGGTGTAAATCCAGGCAATACCTCAACTGCAACTGTTGTCGATGTCGGCTCTAATAAACCTGCTCTTATAGTGTCCCCTAGCCCTACTGTTGCTCTGTCTAAAATGTTCTTATCTTCCGGTACGGGTAGCGGTAGTTCGCCTTCTGCTTCTTCTCAAACTTTGGCCAACTTTAAGCAGGCGTCACCATTGTCTATTAGGCCCACAGACACTGTAGTAGGTACTACTACTACTAAGTCGAGCGAACTCGGACAGTGGAAATGAGATCCTTCCAGGCTTCCCGATTCTCCATAGTTGTCGCAATTTCGTTTCTCCCAAGTTCAGTATCCCTTTCAAGTTGATCTATATATGTTATGGCAGGTCGTCCACGACTACGCTTTCCATGAGTTGGTTGCCAGAGAAGTTGATCTGGTATGACCTTCTTTACTTCGCCAGCAGTGCCCACTGAATCTTAATCTGCGTTCACGGAGGGTGGTTGATACAGGTGGTATTGTACCATAAAGCTCGGCGTTTGTCATGTGTTGTCTCCAGCTGATGTTTAGGGCTGCCCTTAGTAGTCTTGTGTAGCAACCATCAATTCGTTGTTCAAGTGAGTCAGTGTCCAGGTCTCACCCCCGTATAAAAGTACACTTTCCACTGTGGCTCGAAAGAACTTGGCCTTCAGGTGTAGGTACCGGTAGGCGAAATAATACCGACACTGGCGCCATTATAGAACAGGATATGGCACGCGAAATAGCCCGCCTTGTTACTGCTGAGGTTACAGCACAACTGTCGTCTTATGTAGATAACCTCAATTTGGATGCTGTTACCTGCAAGACAGCGCATCAAAACACAGCCTAGATCCGCACCCTGCAAAACAATAGCGATTACATCGAACAGGAATTACTTCTCAACAGTATTGAAATGAGAGGGAAGGCTGTGTCGTCCTTGCTTAGGTCTAAAGGTGACAAATATAAGTTTGTTAAATATCTAGTGCGCTTTATTGGTTGCGAGGAAAGCGTAGTGAATGACATTTTGCGTGTTTATTCACCAAATTACCCCGGATCTATTATAGTTTCTTTCGTTCGCGATACATCACGATACGATTTCATTACTAAGAAAAAAAAACTCAAATCAATTAACCCTACTCAGACAGAATCGCGCGATCTGTATACTAACAAAGTAGTTATACATGAGTGTTTAACTGAGAACAGGCGTTCTGTTCTCCGAGCGGCACTTGGAAATGTGAATGCTGGTTCGTTGAAGACCGCTTGGTCCATCAATGGATTGATCTGGGTATGTTCTAATAACGGGGTCAAACGTGTAGTTTTCTCATCCACCGATATCCAGTCGCTTTCGCAAGCCAGTCGCGATGGTACTGCCACTGCTCAGGATACCATGACGACTGCAGGTGGCGGTTCAACTCCTACACCACAGGGACCGATATCAGTTCATGCGAGTCCCGGGCGTGCCTATGGCAACATTCAACCGAGGCGGCTTCTGAGTCCTATAGTGACTGATTCACCTTCACGTAATTTGGTTCACATGCCTCCATGCGGCTCCCGTTTCTCTCCTATTTCTAATGATAACGGCTCTAACCAGTTCAATTCAATTCAATTTATTTATTTATTTCCATAGATTGCATAATGATTGACGTGGGCCCCATAGCATAGCTAGTGTAGGGCACCACGTCAATCAGCATAATGAATGCACTACGTAATATACAATACACATTAATTAATTAATGAATACGCCTACCGTAGATACTGCCTCAACAATGCGCATCCAGCAAGACTGGTTATTAGTGTTCACATTGGCGCCGCACGACACAGATGAGCTGGATTAGCCAGAGCCGGCAGGCCGGACTCATAGAGCCGGAGCCGGAGCCGGAGCCGGAGCCGGCAGGCCGGACTCATAAAATGCCTTTATAATTTCTTAGGATGAAATTGAGAGCATTGCAATCCCTGATACATATTGCCACTATTCAATCTCACTACCCCACTACCCCATCAGATGTGATTTTAATCGTTTAGAGAAAGTAATTTTGGACTTTATATTTCGTATTTCTTCAGATAATTCATTCCATAGTTTTGTTCCTTGATATTTAAATGACCTTCGGGCAACTTGAAGCCTAACAGAAGGTACCCAGAAATTTCCCCTAGAGGCGAACCGCGTGTTGTGACTATGGACGGTACTCGCAGGTACAAAGCGCCCCTCCAATGCAGCCACCCCCTCTTTATTATGTATATCGAACATCGCCCTACCGACGGTGAAGATATACAATTCCTCCAAAGGTAATATAGATAAATCACGGTAAAGTGGACGCGAACTTGCCTGCCAGTTATTGTTCTAAGAACCTTGTTTACACAAACTCGGATAGGTTTAAGATATGAACTGAAAGTATTTCCCCAGACTACGATACCATACTGCAAATAAGGGTTTATAAGAGAATAGTACAAAGTTCGTAAAATACACATCGGGAGTAAATAACGCAGTCTGAAAAAAATTCCTACTGAACGGGCTATCTTCTTTAAAATGTAGGATGTATGCGATCGCCAGGACATATCTGAATCGATTAAGATACCCAAGTATTTAACTGTAGATTTTAATCTTAATTCTGTATTTTTAATTTTAACCTTAGGTGCTGAAGAATAATCTAGAGACAAGTTAGAAAATAACGAATATTCAGTTTTTTTTAAATTTAGGGATAATTTATTTGTATTAAGCCATTCTACCACTTTACCTAACTCATTATTTACATTAGCTATCAGATCACCAACCGATTTACCACTGGCAGACAAGCTCGTGTCATCGGCAAATAGTACAGTATTTAGGTTACTACACAACGGAAGATCATTTACATATAGAATAAAGAGGAGGGGGCCTAATATGGAGCCTTGTGGGACGCCTAACTGGATATCGCGCAAAGAGGAGTAGTGGTCGCCGACTACTACATACTGCTTTCGGTTAGTAAGATATGATTTTAGTAAATCTAAAGGAGGCCCGCGGATACCATAAAGTTCGAGTTTATTTAGAAGAATTTTATGGGATAGTGTATCGAACGCCTTCTTCAAGTCGACGTAGATTACACAAGAAGATTCGTAATTGTCCAAGGTGTCTCGAATATTTTCGGTAATTTGTAATAAGGCATGGTATGTAGATAATTTTTTCCTAAATCCGTACTGGTTATTACAAAGAATTTTATATTTAGTTATGTATACAATTAATTGGTCATATATTACACGTTCTAGAACTTTACTGACAATGCTTAGTATTGAAATAGGCCTATAGTTTGATGTGTCAGTGGGGTCTCCTCCCTTGTAAATTGGAACCACTCTAGCAATCTTCAAAAAGTCTGGAAAAGATGATGTACGTATACAGTTATTAATAAAAGGAGTTAGCTTATTCGCAATATGGAGTGAACCTATTTTTAATAATTTTATTGAAAATTCGTCATTACTTGATTTATCGTCAGGTAGGTCCATAATTATTTTTTGTAGTTCCTCTGGAGAAATCTCTAAGAGAGCAAAAGAATTTAACTGCGGGGTTTTTATATAAAATGATGGACTTTTATTAGTATCCTCGATTTCATTTGCTAGTGCTTGGCCCACTGAGGTATAAAACAAGTTAAAAGTCTCTGCAATTTTGTTTGGATTGGTTAGCTTAACGCCAGTATTTGGCTCTTTAATACAGATTGGTGAGGAGCGATCTGAACGTTTACTTAAGACTTGGTTTATTAGTCTCCAAGTTTTTTTAATATTTTTTGAATGTAATTGGAATTGATTTGAAAAAAAAGCGCGTTCCCGTTGTTTTAATAAAGTTGACAATTTGTTACGGAATCGTTTATAGATCTCGTGGTTTCTTATTGATTTTATTTTTACATAATTGGAATATAATTTATGTTTAATATTAATTTTATTTACTAAGTCAGGAGTTAACCAAGGCTTACGTGGCGATTCTCTAAGGGGAACACATCGTTTTGGGGCATGGCGGTTAAATATTTTTTCTATATCGTGATAGCAGTTTTCAAAATCAGTATTAGTTAAGTTATTTGAAGTTGTAGTCCAGTTGTTTTCGTTGGAAAGATCGGCCACAAAAGCATTATTATCGAAGTTCGAAAAGTCATGTTTTATATGTTTTTTTTCGGCAAAAAAATCTCTAGAATCACGAAAAGCAGAAAAGATTGCGTAGTGGTCGGTGGTACCAATTTCAAGTGGGAAGACGCCACTTTGAATAATTTCTGAATATTTATTTGTAATAAAATGATCAATACAAGAATTTGTACTCCTACAAACTCTAGTGGGCTTATCTATTAATTGTTGGTAACCGAAAGAATTGAGTATTTGCATGTAAGTAAATTTAGATTTAGAGTTTACTAAGGTATTTATATTAAAGTCGCCATTTATCACAATATCGCAGTTTAATTGGTTTAATTTTGCAAGTTGATTATCTAAAATGTTGAAAAAATGGTCTAGCTGTATACTTTGAGATCTATAAATAGTGCCTACTATTAATTTTTTATTATGAATTTTGGAATTTATTTCCACCCATAAATTATCTATATCAGGCATTACTAAATCGGAACGTTGTACTGACTCCATATCATCCCTAACAAACATGGCAACGCCTCCCCGAACAGTATTACCACGATGTTGCAAATAGGGCGCTTTATACCCAGGAATACCATACAGTTTACCAGATGGAACAGTAATGATAAGATGGATGTTCGATAGTCTGATAGTAAGTTCCATAGGACTATTATGAAAACTGGTAATAAATATACCTTAATATATGCAATATACAATGTACCCGCGGTACTGGTACTGGTACGGATTATTGGGACATTGCGTATCTAATATAATATAAATGAACAGCTTATTACATAATTACCACTATATGTAGATATATATATATATGTATAGATATACGTTCGGGCTGAAGGGCCACTTTTGTATATCAAAAGTGGCCCTATTGCGACTTGGGGGGTATTAAAAAGTGGTCCTTTAGCCTCTTTTTGGCCCTTTAGCCCGAAACCGCAAACGGGCTTGGATGGCCCTTTGTGTATACGGTTCCTCTAAAAAGTTATTTATTTTTTTTAATATTAACACCCCGAGCGGGGTAACAGGTTATGTTTTATTTAATTAACTATTAGTATTATACAGTGTAATTTAAAATACGAAATTAAAATAATTTAAAATATAATAGGTAAAAATAATACTAAAAGGGAATAATCCGAAGACAGAACTAGAGGCTTCCTAGAAGGAATAGGTGAGGGCAACTCGCACATCTAATAGCATGGAGCCGGTCGGAAGCAGGACCCCCGCAGTAGATACAGGTGCAGGCATCCCCAAGTTCGTGAAAGGGGGTTTTATTTCGGCATATTTTCCAATGGAAACCATGGACAGTTACTCGAGTTATGAGGTGTCGATTCTTTTGGCCGGGAGAGCGCCACTGTGATGTTGTAAATGCAGGGCCTTCGGAATAATTTTCTGCAACAAATAAGCTTTCTTTTGTCTGGCGATGTAGTCGATATTGTTCTAGAACAGTAGGTTCAAACATTGAAGGATAACGCAGTGACAAATCTTCTATGTATGTGTTCGTTGGAATCATTTTCAGGGCCACGGTGGAAGATGCATTTTTGGCAAACCAAGAAGACGTTTCACATAAGTTATAACAGGCCCTATTTGATGTGACTTCATAACAAATTTATCAAATTAGTTGAGAAGGAAACGGGCCAAACTGAAAATTAGAAAAATAACATTAGGGCCATTATACAGTGACCCTTTTGAATCCAATTTGATCCTACAAATAAACTGAGATGAGAATTTGAGTGGCCCACTTGTTTCAAAATTGATTTATTAAATAAAATGACCCGTGTAGTGCAAATTTATAAATATTATCTGTGCATTTCAATTTTACCCCGAAAGGGGGTGTACATTAAACTATTAAATAAAATGACCCGAAGAAGCTAGCAGATGCACCGCTTCTACTAAATAAAGTGGAGAGGGCTGCCAAGGAGGTTGGATTGCTTATAAATGCTACTAAGACCGAATTCATGACCTTTAATGTTGATGGAAACTTGACAACCATTGATAATAATTAACTACGGAAGGTCGATGACTTCCAGTACCTTGGATCATGGATAGAGAGTAGCAAAAAGGACATAGAAGTTAGGAAAGCAAAGGCTTGGGTAGCTCTATCAAAAATGGATACCATCTGGAAACCAGATCTCTCCAGGCACCTGAAGAGCCACAGTGGAATTTGTATTTTTATACGGGGGTGAGACCTGGACACTGACTAAATCACTTGAACAACGAATTGAAGGTTGCTACACAAGACTACTAAGGGCAGCCCTAAACATCAGCTGGAGACAACACATGACAAACGCCGAGCTTTATGGTACAATACCACCTGTATCAACCTCCCTCCGTGAACGCAGATTAAGATTCAGTGGGCACTGCTGGCGAAGTAAAGACGAGGTCATACCAGATCTACTTCTCTGGCAACCAACTCATGGAAAGCGTAGTCGTGGACAACCGGCCATAACATATATAGATCAACTTGAAAGGGATACTGAACTTGGGAGAAACGAAATTGCGACAACTATGGAGGATCGGGAAGCCTGGAAGGATCTCATTTCCACTGTCCGAGTTCGCTCGACATAGTAGTAGTAGTAGTAGTAGTAAAAATACACCGAAAAAATATACAAAGGTTATGGGTAAAAGTCTTGGAAAATCTTAAATTGTGAAAAACGTCGTATTAAACTTGGTGCAGCTTCATGCTATTGAAACTTGGTGATAGTGCAGAACACCAGGTTACCGTCTGAGTCCACACAGGAGTGGGACCGATTGGACGCAAATGGTTCGCTGTTACTTTGCCCTCAAAACTATACGGTCGATCCTGACGAGCATGGGCATGAACCGTATAGCCAGCGGACAGAGTGCACAAGCACCATCGTAACTGACAAGAGTCGGCCTATGGAGACACGGCTACTTTGCCCCCAAAACCAAATAGTTGGTCCTGGGACAAACTAGGTAGCCAGTGGACAGAGTGCGCAAGCGCTCTGGGGCTGGTTAGCCAGCGAAACTCAATCCTAGGCGGAGTAGTCTTACCTTCCTGGCGACCACAAAGCCTTATTAGGTCCCGGCCCAGCAACAAAGACGTCCTTGTTTTATATGTAAACATTATTATGGTGTGTTAGCCTACGCTGACGATGTACTTTTACTTTGCCCTTCGGTGCTAGGTCTGCAATATATGATTAATATTTGTCAACTTTTTTGCCGTTCCTTCAATTTACGACTGAGCACAAACGTTGACGCAGCGAAATGTAAATGTAAATGCATCCCATTTGGGTACGCATGGAATCCGCCATTGCGGAAAATTTTGATTGGTGATATTTTGTTGCCATGGGTGAAAGATGCGATTCATTTAGGTATAACATTAGATTTCAAGTGCTCTTTGAATGTTGATATTTTACGTATAAGAGGCCAGTTTATTGGAAAGTTAAATAATATTAGACAGGATTTTGGTTTTGCCCACCCAAATAATATAACTTATATTCAAAGGTTGTATGCTATGTCCTTTTATGGTAGTTGCACTTGGAACCTTAGATCCGAGGAATGTCGTTGGCTTTGAACCAGTTGGAATACAAACGTGAGAATTGCGTGTCATCTTCATTTTAATGCACATAGGTTTATTGTTCAGGAAATTGTAGGTTTTTTACACCCTTGGGTTATACTATGTAAGAATATTGTTTCTTTTTGGAATTGTATTCGAAAATCAGATAGGCTGTGCGTTCAATATCTTGCTAATTTATTATCTCCGATTGTGGAAGTACAACCGGTAAATATATATATATACTTATGATAATATACAAAACGTTTAAACCAAACCAGTATTATAAACTAATTCAGTTGATAATATACAAAACGTTTAAACCAAACCAGTATTATAAACTAATTCAGTTGATAATATACAAAACGTTTAAACCAAACCAGTATTATAAACTAATTCAGTTGATAATATACAAAACGTTTAAACCAAACCAGTATTATAAACTAATTCAGTTGATAATATACAAAACGTTTAAACCAAACCAGTATTATAAACTAATTCAGTTGATAATATACAAAACGTTTAAACCAAACCAGTATTATAAACTAATTCAGTTGATAATATACAAAACGTTTAAACCAAACCAGTATTATAAACTAATTCAGTTGATAATATACAAAACGTTTAAACCAAACCAGTATTATAAACTAATTCAGTTGATAATATACAAAACGTTTAAACCAAACCAGTATTATAAACTAATTCAGTTGATAATATACAAAACGTTTAAACCAAACCAGTATTATAAACTAATTCAGTTGATAATATACAAAACGTTTAAACCAAACCAGTATTATAAACTAATTCAGTTGATAATATACAAAACGTTTAAACCAAACCAGTATTATAAACTAATTCAGTTGATAATATACAAAACGTTTAAACCAAACCAGTATTATAAACTAATTCAGTTGATAATATACAAAACGTTTAAACCAAACCAATATTATAAACTAATTCAGTTGATAATATACAAAACGATTAAACCAAACCAGTATTATAAACTAATTCAGTTGATAATATACAAAACGTTTAAACCAAACCAGTATTATAAACTAATTCAGTTGATAATATACAAAACGTTTAAACCAAACCAGTATTATAAACTAATTCAGTTGATAATATACAAAACGTTTAAACCAAACCAGTATTATAAACTAATTCAGTTGATAATATACAAAACGTTTAAACCAAACCAGTATTATAAACTAATTCAGTTGATAATATACAAAACGTTTAAACCAAACCAGTATTATAAACTAATTCAGTTGATAATATACAAAACGTTTAAACCAAACCAATATTATAAACTAATTCAGTTGATAATATACAAAACGTTTAAACCAAACCAGTATTATAAACTAATTCAGTTGATAATATACAAAACGTTTAAATCAAACCAGTATTATAAACTAATTCAGTTGATAATATACAAAACGTTTAAACCAAACCAATATTATAAACTAATTCAGTTGATAATATACAAAACGTTTAAACCAAACCAGTATTATAAACTAATTCAGTTGATAATATACAAAACGTTTAAACCAAACCAGTATTATAAACTAATTCAGTTGATAATATACAAAACGATTAAACCAAACCAGTATTATAAACTAATTCAGTTGATAATATACAAAACGTTTAAACCAAACCAGTATTATAAACTAATTCAGTTGATAATATACAAAACGTTTAAACCAAACCAATATTATAAACTAATTCAGTTGATAATATACAAAACGTTTAAACCAAACCAGTATTATAAACTAATTCAGTTGATAATATACAAAACGTTTAAACCAAACCAGTATTATAAACTAATTCAGTTGATAATATACAAAACGTTTAAACCAAACCAGTATTATAAACTAATTCAGTTGATAATATACAAAACGTTTAAACCAAACCAGTATTATAAACTAATTCAGTTGATAATATACAAAACGTTTAAACCAAACCAGTATTATAAACTAATTCAGTTGATAATATACAAAACGTTTAAACCAAACCAGTATTATAAACTAATTCAGTTGATAATATACAAAACGTTTAAACCAAACCAGTATTATAAACTAATTCAGTTGATAATATACAAAACGTTTAAACCAAACCAGTATTATAAACTAATTCAGTTGATAATATACAAAACGTTTAAACCAAACCAGTATTATAAACTAATTCAGTTGATAATATACAAAACGTTTAAACCAAACCAGTATTATAAACTAATTCTATTGATAATATACAAAACGATTAAACCAAACCAGTATTATAAACTAATTCTATTGATAATATACAAAACGTTTAAACCAAACCAGTATTATAAACTAATTCAGTTGATAATATACAAAACGTTTAAACCAAACCAGTATTATAAACTAATTCAGTTGATAATATACAAAACGTTTAAACCAAACCAGTATTATAAACTAATTCAGTTGATAATATACAAAACGTTTAAACCAAACCAGTATTATAAACTAATTCAGTTGATAATATACAAAACGTTTAAACCAAACCAGTATTATAAACTAATTCAGTTGATAATATACAAAACGTTTAAACCAAACCAGTATTATAAACTAATTCAGTTGATAATATACAAAACGTTTAAACCAAACCAATATTATAAACTAATTCAGTTGATAATATACAAAACGTTTAAACCAAACCAGTATTATAAACTAATTCAGTTGATAATATACAAAACGTTTAAACCAAACCAGTATTATAAACTAATTCAGTTGATAATATACAAAACGTTTAAACCAAACCAGTATTATAAACTAATTCAGTTGATAATATACAAAACGTTTAAACCAAACCAGTATTATAAACTAATTCAGTTGATAATATACAAAACGTTTAAACCAAACCAGTATTATAAACTAATTCAGTTGATAATATACAAAACGTTTAAACCAAACCAGTATTATAAACTAATTCAGTTGATAATATACAAAACGTTTAAACCAAACCAGTATTATAAACTAATTCAGTTGATAATATACAAAACGTTTAAACCAAACCAGTATTATAAACTAATTCAGTTGATAATATACAAAACGTTTAAACCAAACCAGTATTATAAACTAATTCAGTTGATAATATACAAAACGTTTAAACCAAACCAGTATTATAAACTAATTCAGTTGATAATATACAAAACGTTTAAACCAAACCAGTATTATAAACTAATTCAGTTGATAATATACAAAACGTTTAAACCAAACCAGTATTATAAACTAATTCAGTTGATAATATACAAAACGTTTAAACCAAACCAGTATTATAAACTAATTCAGTTGATAATATACAAAACGTTTAAACCAAACCAGTATTATAAACTAATTCAGTTGATAATATACAAAACGTTTAAACCAAACCAATATTATAAACTAATTCAGTTGATAATATACAAAACGTTTAAACCAAACCAGTATTATAAACTAATTCAGTTGATAATATACAAAACGTTTAAACCAAACCAGTATTATAAACTAATTCAGTTGATAATATACAAAACGTTTAAACCAAACCAGTATTATAAACTAATTCAGTTGATAATATACAAAACGTTTAAACCAAACCAGTATTATAAACTAATTCAGTTGACAATATACAAAACGTTTAAACCAAACCAGTATTATAAACTAATTCAGTTGATAATATACAAAACGTTTAAACCAAACCAGTATTATAAACTAATTCAGTTGATAATATACAAAACGTTTAAACCAAACCAATATTATAAACTAATTCAGTTGATAATATACAAAACGTTTAAACCAAACCAGTATTATAAACTAATTCAGTTGATAATATACAAAACGATTAAACCAAACCAGTATTATAAACTAATTCAGTTGATAATATACAAAACGTTTAAACCAAACCAGTATTATAAACTAATTCAGTTGATAATATACAAAACGTTTAAACCAAACCAATATTATAAACTAATTCAGTTGATAATATACAAAACGTTTAAACCAAACCAGTATTATAAACTAATTCAGTTGATAATATACAAAACGTTTAAACCAAACCAGTATTATAAACTAATTCAGTTGATTATATACAAAACGTTTAAACCAAACCAGTATTATAAACTAATTCAGTTGATAATATACAAAACGTTTAAACCAAACCAGTATTATAAACTAATTCAGTTGATAATATACAAAACGTTTAAACCAAACCAGTATTATAAACTAATTCAGTTGATAATATACAAAACGTTTAAACCAAACCAGTATTATAAACTAATTCAGTTGATAATATACAAAACGTTTAAACCAAACCAGTATTATAAACTAATTCAGTTGATAATATACAAAACGTTTAAACCAAACCAGTATTATAAACTAATTCAGTTGATAATATACAAAACGTTTAAACCAAACCAGTATTATAAACTAATTCAGTTGATAATATACAAAACGTTTAAACCAAACCAGTATTATAAACTAATTCAGTTGATAATATACAAAACGTTTAAACCAAACCAGTATTATAAACTAATTCAGTTGATAATATACAAAACGTTTAAACCAAACCAGTATTATAAACTAATTCAGTTGATAATATACAAAACGTTTAAACCAAACCAGTATTATAAACTAATTCAGTTGATAATATACAAAACGTTTAAACCAAACCAATATTATAAACTAATTCAGTTGATAATATACAAAACGTTTAAACCAAACCAGTATTATAAACTAATTCAGTTGATAATATACAAAACGTTTAAACCAAACCAGTATTATAAACTAATTCAGTTGATAATATACAAAACGTTTAAACCAAACCAGTATTATAAACTAATTCAGTTGATAATATACAAAACGTTTAAACCAAACCAGTATTATAAACTAATTCAGTTGACAATATACAAAACGTTTAAACCAAACCAGTATTATAAACTAATTCAGTTGATAATATACAAAACGTTTAAACCAAACCAGTATTATAAACTAATTCAGTTGATAATATACAAAACGTTTAAACCAAACCAGTATTATAAACTAATTCAGTTGATAATATACAAAACGTTTAAACCAAACCAGTATTATAAACTAATTCAGTTGATAATATACAAAACTTTTAAACCAAACCAGTATTATAAACTAATTCAGTTGATAATATACAAAACGTTTAAACCAAACCAGTATTATAAACTAATTCAGTTGATAATATACAAAACGTTTAAACCAAACCAGTATTATAAACTAATTCAGTTGATAATATACAAAACGTTTAAACCAAACCAGTATTATAAACTAATTCAGTTGATAATATACAAAACGTTTAAACCAAACCAGTATTATAAACTAATTCAGTTGATAATATACAAAACGTTTAAACCAAACCAGTATTATAAACTAATTCAGTTGATAATATACAAAACGTTTAAACCAAACCAGTATTATAAACTAATTCAGTTGATAATATACAAAACGTTTAAACCAAACCAGTATTATAAACTAATTCAGTTGATAATATACAAAACGTTTAAACCAAACCAGTATTATAAACTAATTCAGTTGATAATATACAAAACGTTTAAACCAAACCAATATTATAAACTAATTCAGTTGATAATATACAAAACGATTAAACCAAACCAGTATTATAAACTAATTCAGTTGATAATATACAAAACGTTTAAACCAAACCAGTATTATAAACTAATTCAGTTGATAATATACAAAACGTTTAAACCAAACCAGTATTATAAACTAATTCAGTTGATAATATACAAAACGTTTAAACCAAACCAGTATTATAAACTAATTCAGTTGATAATATACAAAACGTTTAAACCAAACCAGTATTATAAACTAATTCAGTTGATAATATACAAAACGTTTAAACCAAACCAGTATTATAAACTAATTCAGTTGATAATATACAAAACGTTTAAACCAAACCAATATTATAAACTAATTCAGTTGATAATATACAAAACGTTTAAACCAAACCAGTATTATAAACTAATTCAGTTGATAATATACAAAACGTTTAAACCAAACCAGTATTATAAACTAATTCAGTTGATAATATACAAAACGTTTAAACCAAACCAGTATTATAAACTAATTCAGTTGATAATATACAAAACGTTTAAACCAAACCAGTATTATAAACTAATTCAGTTGATAATATACAAAACGTTTAAACCAAACCAATATTATAAACTAATTCAGTTGATAATATACAAAACGATTAAACCAAACCAGTATTATAAACTAATTCAGTTGATAATATACAAAACGTTTAAACCAAACCAGTATTATAAACTAATTCAGTTGATAATATACAAAACGTTTAAACCAAACCAGTATTATAAACTAATTCAGTTGATAATATACAAAACGTTTAAACCAAACCAGTATTATAAACTAATTCAGTTGATAATATACAAAACGTTTAAACCAAACCAGTATTATAAACTAATTCAGTTGATAATATACAAAACGTTTAAACCAAACCAGTATTATAAACTAATTCAGTTGATAATATACAAAACGTTTAAACCAAACCAATATTATAAACTAATTCAGTTGATAATATACAAAACGTTTAAACCAAACCAGTATTATAAACTAATTCAGTTGATAATATACAAAACGTTTAAACCAAACCAGTATTATAAACTAATACAGTAATAGGTACAAATATCAGTATTATAAAACAGTAATAGGTACAAATATCAGTATTATAAATTATTTTGTTTTATAAACTATTATATTGGTTTTTGTACCGTACCATTATTTATCCACTTGTGTTTTGTAGGTACATTGATAATGTCATCAATCGGTGACGTATATATTTGTATTATGAACTTATTAGATTAATTAAATCACTGGCTTATTACCTATTGCCTAACTAAATCTGTTAGTTTTCTACTGCCTAACTAAATCCATTGGCTTTCTACTGCCTAACTAAATCTGTTAGCTTTCTATTGCCTAACTAAATCCATTGGCTTTCCATTGCCTTATCTTAATTGTTTATGCTTTTGTCTGACTATCTTTCTTCTATTTTAGATTACACGACGCTTGCAAGGCGATTACCGTATTAATGAGTGAGTTGGGTATCGCCGTAGACGGGGGTAAGGACTCTCTCAGCATGGCGGTGCGAGTGGGTGACGCAACCGTCAAGGCCCCGGGCTCCCTCGTAGTGTCTGCGTACGCGCCCTGCCCTGACATCCGTCTGGTAGTGACCCCGGACCTAAAGGTCCAACCTGGACGGAGTTCCGCCCTGCTGTGGGTCCGACTCGCCTCCATTCACCACCGACTCGGGGGCACCTCGTTGGCCCAGTGTCTCGGTAGTCTAGGCGACCAGGTTCCCGACGTTGACGACCCCCCTCTATTGGTCGCCCTCTTCAACGCCACGCAAGATCTCGTACGTGATGGCGTCATCCTCTCTGGTCATGACGTCAGCGACGGTGGCGTCATCGTGTCTGTGCTGGAGATGGCGTTCGCGGGTAATTGCGGGTTGATTCTTCAGTTCGCTAAGGAGTCGCATCCACTGCGGGTTCTGTTCGGCGAGGAGGTTGGCATTGTTATAGAAGTGGCTGAGAAAGACAGCGATAAAGTCGTAGAGAAGTACAGGAAGTTGAACTTAAGTTGCAACGTCATCGGTGTCACCAACAACGAAGGATGCGGTTCTAGAGTTTTTGTAAAGTTCGGGGAAGATTTAGTTATTGATGAGAAGATGGTTGAGTTGAGAGACGCTTGGGAAGAGACGAGTTTCAAACTCGAGATGTTCCAAACGAACGCGCGTTGTGTCGCAGAGGAGCGTGCGACATTGACGACTCGCGAGACGCCGCCGTACAAGGTGACCTTCCAACCCGAGATAACTGCGCCCCCCAGCGGGGAGTTTAGGGTAGCGGTTATCCGAGAAGAGGGTTCCAACGGTGACCGCGAGATGGTGCACGCTTTCTACGCGGCGGGATTCCGCGTTTACGACGTGACCATGGTGGACATCGCCTCGGGTTCGCTACGACTTGACGGGTTCTCCGGGATCGCGTTCGTCGGCGGGTTCAGCTACGCGGACGTCCTCGGCTCCGCCAAGGGCTGGGCCGCCACGGCCACGTGCAACGAGACGGCTCGTCGCGAGTTCGAGGCCTTCCGCGCTCGCGACGACACCTTCTCGTTGGGCGTCTGCAATGGTTGCCAGTTGCTAGGTTACCTCGGGTGGATCGGGACCGGGTCCGACGACCGCTCCGAGGTGTTCCTCGCTCGGAACTCCTCGGAGCGCTTCGAGTCGCGATTCCCGGCGGTTCGCATCGAGGATTCCCCCTCGATCATGCTGGCCGGGATGGAGGGATCCGTGTTGGGCGTCTGGGTGGCCCACGGGGAGGGTCGGTTCACCTACTCGAGCCCCGCCGTCGAGCGGTTCGTTCGGGATCGCGGTTTAGTCGCGGTTTCCTACGTGGACGATTCCGGGCTTCCCACCGAGGTTTACCCCGCCAATCCCAACGGCTCGCCCCACGGGGTCGCCGCCGTGGTCAGTCCGGACGGACGTCATCTCGGGATAATGCCCCACCCCGAGCGCGTCGTGCTGCCATGGCAATGGGCGTGGAAGCCTGAGTCATGGCGGGACATGCCGGTGTCGCCTTGGATGCGAATGTTCCAGAACTCGTTGTCCTGGTGTCGCAGTCGGAAAAGCTAATAGTCGCACTGTAAATTAATAACAAATCAATCGTTTAATCAGGAAATGTTATTATAATGTTATAATTGTAATTTAATAATTAGGGTTTATTAATAAATAATTGGGTGATTGTAAAGAGTAAATTGCTCCGTGGCAATTTTAGGTTTTTACCTTTATTATTATATTTATTCCCTTGTTGTTATTATTGATTAATTAATCAAATTGTTAATTAACTATAATTGTTGTAATTAATTACTTTACTAATAATATTTTGTGACCCGATTCACAGATACACTTCGCGGTGTCAGCGCTGCCACCTCGAGATGTATCTGTTTAACGGTATTTACTGCCACTTAATTTAATTAATTTCAAATGTTTATAACGTAATCATTGTGGTGCTAATTAATTTAGTGTTTTTCATAATTTTCCAATAAACAAATAATTTATTGTAATTATATATTTATATCGGCTAATCTGAGAAAATTGTATTATATGTGATAGATTGGGAGTCAGCTGTGGTGGGTCAGGTTTACAGAAGGTAAAGTTAGTGTGTGTCAGCAGTGGTGGGTCAGGTTTACAGAAGGTAAAGTTAGTTTGTGTCAGCAGTGGTGGGTCAGGTTTACATAAGGTAAAGTTAGTGTGTGTGGCAAGTTGGTGCCAGTTCCCAAGAAGGGCAACCTAACACTCTATGGTTCTTTTCGGGGAATCTCATTGATCTCGATTGCTGCAAAGCTATACAATAGAATTATATTAAATCGCATCAGGGATCCCATTGAGAGACTGCTCCGTGGAAATCAGAATGGGTTCCGTAAAGGTCGTGGGACCATGGAGCCCATTTTGGCACTTAGAAGGATAATTGAAGAGTTATCAAAAAAGAAAGACAGGCATCTGGTTGTTATCTTTGTTGACTTCTTCAAGGCCTTTGATTCAGTCTCTCGCTCACGTATGTTCAGCATACTTTCATTATATGGGATTCCTGATGAAATTATTGCAGCAATCAGATCAGTATGCGATGGTTCGACAACATTTGTGTCTACTGTTGACGGTGACACAGAACCATTTGAAGTGTTATGGGGCGTCCTCCAAGGAGACACACTTGCAGCATTCTTGTTCAT
>JAUCBJ010001760.1:0-58945 GCA_032718475.1 Nemertoderma westbladi
AAACAGCCGTCTCCTCAACTCTTCGTCTCCTAGGAATCTCTGATAGTCGGACAAATAAATGTCGATAGCGTCTCTAGTTCGCGGTTTCTCGGCGGTCTCTTCGCTTTCCGCTTGAGAAAGGGTGACATCAGTTAGTTCTTCATAGGTTGATCTCTCAGCCAGCTGGGATTTCCACTGGGCCGTTTCCTGTACTTTGAGATCTACCCGATGTAACCAAGTTTTGACAGCAACTTGCAGCGACGTGTCCTGTCTTCTTTTGGAAGTTTCCTCAAAGGCTGAGAGGATTAGTCGTATGCGTAGGGTTCTTTCGCGTATCTGGTATAGCAGCTCTTCCTGCTCTTGAGGTCCTTGAGGTTGTCGAAACAGTTGTTCTTCCAATCGCTCCAAGGAGCCGAAGAATCCCTGCACATATCCTGCTGCCGACCTCTTCCAAACAGCTGGATCCATTGTATCTTTAGCCACTCCCATCCTGTGTATATCTTCCCAAGTAGCCTCGGACAGATCCAACGGGAGTCCGAGTCCGGGAAAGTTCCATTGTGACTCGACAATAGACATCAATTCTTCCCTGGCGTATCCAGCATAATTATCTTGGGTCGCTCGCTTATTCCTCGCCCAGTCGGCTTGATGTTCCTCCACTGCAATGAATATAGTAGTTAGCACTGCAGCAGGAAGGGTAAGAAGGGGGTCTGAGTAGACTGTAACAGCCATCTGCACTCCGCCTTCGGGGGTCAGCTCTACAGTATCCGAACTACTGGAGCTATCGGGTCGCTGGGAAGTAGGTTCTTGACCAAGATGTTGCTGCGATAGGACAACTGCCTCTTGGTTCCGTTTGACCTGTGCCCGAGTACCTATGATGGACCTATGGTGGATTAGCCTAGGGTCTGATACTACTGGAGGGATGACCTTTTTTGCAGTAGGAGGTGAGCTGAACTCCTTTCTTAATCGCTCCACACTCCTATCTGAGTCACAGATAGTTGTATCGATCAGACTGTCTGACAGGTTTTGCTGAGTGTCAGACATGTTTAGCTATACAGTTGAATGTCTACTACTATAGTTTCAGTTAAAGCAAGTCTGGTAATTCAGTATGACCGCAAGCCTAGCGATTTATTACCGATACCGTTACTTAGTGTAACGTGATATATATACAATATATTAGAATACCGGTATCCTTATAATATATATATAAGTATTATTACAGACTAGATTTGTCACAGAGTACCGGTATATAATTTTAGCACAAATATATATAAATATATAATAGGCCTATCGTGAATACCGGTATACAGCTTACACTTATAGTATATAAGTATAATTATGGACTAGAATTAATTACAGAATACCGGTATGATTTCAGCTCAAATTTATAGAAATAAATATAATAAGCCTATGGTAAATACCGGTATGTCAATTATTTTTAGAATAATTGAATTTCTGAATATTTTAAGGTTACTTGGTTACTTTAACTTACTTTATTACCGTTATTTAAGCAGTAGTCCAACTGATATTGAGACCTAGTTGTTGTCTGGCAGGCCTACTATTTATAAATCGTTTGAGTTGATTTATAATAGATATATACCCGTTTAAAAACGGTTTTTTGTCAATATTTGAAATAAATGTTATTATTTCTGGGGGAATCACTACACAGAAGCTGTGCGCTCTCAGTGAAGTGTTACTTATTGAGACACTAAAACTGATAATTCTAATTTACCTAAGTTACTTAATACTACAAATTACTTACGATATGGGTGAGATTAATTCTCTAATTAAAACACAACAAAATATTACGTACGAAATTTTTAGGGTAATTTTACAGGAAGTCTACAAACCAGCCTAACAAAGGGTTAGAATTCTGGTTATTACAACGGACAGGGTACTACGGTATTTGAAATAATAAGTAGTAGTAAATATATTGCACTGTCCAGATAGGAAAATACCACCGCCTGACGACCTATAACCGTATCGCTATAGGTACTACGTTATGTATCACGGAGTGTTCCTACCTAGAAGTTAATAGAGCTAGCGAATGTGCCTATCAACTACTTTACAACACAAATATACTGCCCACACTAATTACTCCGGAAAGCACTGTACACTAAACCCTAAATTAGGTACAAGTACCGGTATAACAAATAATCAGTAGTTAAATATACTTGAACAGTTAAAAGAACCACGGCATCTGCTGGAGTGACCGAAGCACAAAGTCACCAGTCTTGTCCTACGCCAAGCAGCCCGTGTAGTACCGGGGTTAATTTAACTATAACGGTATGTATAACAAGCACAATTACTGTAGGAATAAACTTGGGGACATGAATGTTGCGAATAATCGCATAAACTCTGAATAATAAATATTACGCTACCCGTACAGAATACTCACACAAAATACAAACCAAACGCTGGCAGACTACCACCAAGCCTAAATAAACTACCGTACGTGTAGATTCTGAAATGGTTAGTTAGTATGCGTTCTAACACGGTAGTACGACTTATTCTTTAAGAGGGGATTGACCTTACAGCATATGGCTGCCCCAACTTACTAACAGCACTTTATCAGACCAACTCCACACACACAGCAATCTCTTCAGACCTAATAATAGCTAGACAACAATCCAGCCTACAAAATATCTGAGTAATAACTATTACGGTACCTGAACAGACCACACAAACAAACACAGGCTAAAACACTGGCAGACTACGATCAAGCCTAAATAAACTACAGTATATGCAGATTCTGAAACAGTTAGTTAGTATGCGTTCTAACACGGTAGTACGACTTATTCTTTAAGAGGGGATTGACCTTACAGCATATGGCTGCCCCAACTTACTAACGGCACTTTATCAGACAAACTCTACACACGCCGTAATCTCTCCAAACCCAACAACAGTCAGACAGCAGTCCAGCCTACAATTATCTGAACAATCTGAGCAGACTTACACGTCTTCAGCTCAATATTAACTTACTAGGAAATAAAACCGACAGAAATGAGTAAGCTCCAAAAGAAACAAGGGGTGTACAGTCCCTAATCTCTTAAACAGCCTACCGGTATACACTAATCAAATTCGAATAATACTAATGTACTTATACAGCAGTACCGGTTAGGACAGTTGGGCCTACTGACCTACAGAAGTACCGGTTCTGGCAGTTGGACCTACGGACCTACAGCAATACCGGTTCTGGCAGTTGGGCCTACGGACCTACAGCAATACCGGTTCTGGCAGTTGGGCCTACTGACCTACAGAAGTACCGGTTCAGGTTTACCGGTCACTACGGTATTTTGCAACCTTATTGCCTACTGCAATAAGATCGTAAACTGTTATTGTTCGCGCTTTTGAAGACCTTTAGCAGTTTAACCTGCCAAAATTTATATGTCTTTTAGTTAATTAAAACACCTTTAGCATACGACAATATTTTATGCTAATAAACAAAACATTACCCGAAGTCAGCCCATGCGCGATCATTCACCCGATGGATCTACACCCGGGAGGCTGAATTCGGCTGCTTAAATTTTATTATTGCAGTGTAAGGTTGCAGTGTAAACTTACTGTATTATTCGATTGATCGTTATTAATTAATTTCTGACAGATATTATTGGCTTTCGGGAAATATTAACAGTTCCTTTAGGACGTGGCGCTCTATCTATTTAAACAGAACTAGGACTTATACTAAACGCAACGATACTGCTTATGATTAAAGTATAAGGCGCATTCTTTAGGAAATGCTTTGTTACCAATCACAATCATACACACTATTCTGCCGACCGTCAGTAAATTTGATCACACATAAAGAGAGCAGCAATTGACTCATGTAGGGTCTGCTAAATAACATTAGATTCAATACACACCACATTAATATAAATCGCAATTGTTATATATAGCCTGTCTCTCTAACCTGTAGTGTATCAAGAAAATTGGGAATTTTGGGTGATTTATCCGTATTCTCCAAAGAGCAATATTTCCATCAACAAATAGATACAATTAATAACTGACGGTAAATAACAGTACAAACAATATGATTAATAGTGAGTTAATTAGATCAGATAAGTAATTAGGTCGGATTGATCAGATAACAGTTTATACTTTCGATAATTTAAGCAGTTTTACTAGAGTTCTTCCCAAAAAGCCGGTGTTATGGCGAAAATGGGAACACAACAACAGAATCATATAAAATCATATGACTACCTTACTATACGAGGATACCAACTACCCTTATTCCCCGAAGCTCCCGTCCAACACAGAGGATGAGCAGTGAGATAGGAAAATTCAGTTCAGTAGCTCTGGGATAGGCCAAAATCAACGCCCACTCAAATTCTATTGGCCGATACGGACAGCAGGGCTAAGGCAACCTCCCTAAGCTGGTTGGCCGATCGAACAGAACCCAGATACTCTCGTACAGCCCATCAGCCAATAAGCTGGTAGCTTGCACTATTTTACCTATAGATCCCTTTTTAGAGTATTCAGCGACTGGGGGGAACTGGTTAGCAAAGCAAATGAATCAGTTATCCCACAAAAGCTTTTACAACTCAAGATGTGTCAATAAAAAATATTATACTTAAGATGTATCTAAATTCTCGGCCGAGATTCTCGGCCGAGTTTTTCTCGGCCGAGATTCTCGGCCGAGTTTTTCTCGGCCGAGAAAGTATTAAAATATGAAACGGCGGGAAATTTAAAATGGCGTTGTATTTGCAATAATTACAGTATTACAGCAGTACAGTACATAAGCCTGCATCCTATTGCTACCGTTTCACTTCACTATCCTACACGTGTGCAGCTATGCCTATGGCTGTATGGCTGATGCCAATGTAGAACTGGTTGGAGGTATCAGCGGTGGGAGGCCTCGTTACGAAATTACGGAGAGGCAGTTGCACTATTTACAGAATATTGGATTCTCTCGAAGAGATACGGCACGCATTTTGGATGTTAGCGAACGAACTATTTCAAGGCGTTGTAAACAATATGGACTGAATAATAATAAATACTCTGATATAGATAATGTCAACCTTGATAAAGCTACAGTATACGACATATATTGAGCAATATTTCCCGCTGTTACAACTTTTAAGATTATAAAAACTCGGCCGAGAATCTCGGCCGAGAATTTAGATACATCTTAAGTATAATATTTTTTATTGACACATCTTGAGTATAATATTTATTCAGATAGTTTTGGCGTAAACGGCGCTTCATACAGAACCCCCTAAGTCGATTTTTGTAGTTCTGAGATAATCGATAAAAACTGTTTATTTTTTAGAGAGATGCCTCAGTTTACGGCAATTTTGGCTACAAAAACTCGCCTTTTATTACATTTTGGCCAAAACTGAGGAAAAGATCGAGTTTTAGAGCTGTTTTTTTTTACTCAAAAAACTGGACTGTTAATACTTTTTATATCAAAATGGTCACAAGGGCGAGTGAAAACGGCAATTTTGGCTACAAAAACTCGCCTTTTATTACATTTTGGCTAAAACTGAGGAAAAGGTCGAGTTTTAGTGCTGTTTTTTTACTCAAAAAACTGGACTTTTAATACTTTTTCTGTCAAAATGGTCAAAAGAAGGGCGAGTGAAAACGACAATTTTGGCTACAAAAACTCGCCTTTTATTACATTTTGGCTAAAACTGAGGAAAAGGTCGAGTTTTAGTGCTGTTTTTTTACTCAAAAAACTGGACTTTTAATACTTTTTCTGTCAAAATGGTCAAAAGAAGGGCGAGTGAAAACGGCAATTTTGGCTACAAAAACTCGCCTTTTATTACATTTTGGCTAAAACTGAGGAAAAGGTCGAGTTTTAGAGCTGTTTTTTTACTCAAAAACTCGACTTTTAATACCTTTTCTGTCAAAATGGTCAAAAGGGCGAGTGAAAACGGCAATTTTGGCTACAAAAACTCGCCTTTTATCACATTTTGGCTAAAACTGAGGAAAAGGTCGAGTTTTAGTGTTGTTTTTTTTACTCAAAAAACTGGACTGTTAATACTTTTTATATCAAAATGGTCACAAGGGCGAGTGAAAACGGCAATTTTGGCTACAAAAACTCGCCTTTTATTACGTTTTGGCTAAAACTGAGGAAAAGGTCGAGTTTTAGTGCTGTTTTTTTACTCAAAAAACTGGACTTTTAATACTTTTTCTGTCAAAATGGTCAAAAGAAGGGCGAGTGAAAACGGCAATTTTGCTACAAAAACTCGCCTTTTATTACATTTTGGCTAAAACTGAGGAAAAGGTCGAGTTTTAGTGCTGTTTTTTTACTCAAAAAACTGGACTTTTAATACCTTTTCTGTCAAAATGGTCAAAAGAAGGGCGAGTGAAAACGGCAATTTTGGCTACAAAAACTCGCCTTTTATTACATTTTGGCTAAAACTGAGGAAAAGGTCGAGTTTTAGAGCTGTTTTTTTACTCAAAAACTCGACTTTTAATACCTTTTCTGTCAAAATGGTCAAAAGGGCGAGTGAAAACGGCAATTTTGGCTACAAAAACTCGCCTTTTATCACATTTTGGCTAAAACTGAGGAAAAGGTCGAGTTTTAGTGTTGTTGTTTTTACTCAAAAAACTGGACTGTTAATACTTTTTATATCAAAATGGTCACAAGGGCGAGTGAAAACGGCAATTTTGGCTACAAAAACTCGCCTTTTATTACATTTTGGCTAAAACTGAGGAAAAGGTCGAGTTTTAGTGCTGTTTTTTTACTCAAAAAACTGGACTTTTAATACTTTTTCTGTCAAAATGGTCAAAAGAAGGGCGAGTGAAAACGGCAATTTTGGCTACAAAAACTCGCCTTTTATTACATTTTGGCTAAAACTGAGGAAAAGGTCGAGTTTTAGTGCTGTTTTTTTACTCAAAAAACTGGACTTTTAATACTTTTTCTGTCAAAATGGTCAAAAGAAGGGCGAGTGAAAACGGCAATTTTGGCTACAAAAACTCGCCTTTTATCACATTTTGGCTAAAACTGAGGAAAAGGTCGAGTTTTAGTGCTGTTTTTCTTACTCAAAAAACTGGACTGTTAATACTTTTTATATCAAAATGGTCAAAAGGACGAGTGAAGACAGCTCTTCTGTCCAATACCAAAGACCAATAAATTTATAATTCATTTTGTGAAGTCAAATATATTATTCATTTGTGAAGTAAGATTTGTTGTTCGTTTTGTGAAGTCTGTATTATATTACACGAAGTGGGGCCTTCGCGCAGCACGTGACTTAAATTTAATTTAAGTACTAATTCGAAAGTATTACTGTATTAGCAAATATTAGTCATAAGTGATAATTCTAGAAAGGCTTTTCTGCGAATGTAGGCTATTGTGTAATTCATTTCAGTACCGGTCTGCCTAACTGTCTGCACCAGGTGTCTGCACCAGGTGTCTGCACCAGGTGTCTGCACCAGGTGTCTGCACCAGGTGTCTGCACCAGGTGTCTGCACCAGGTGTCTGCACCAGGTTTCTGCACCAGGTGTCTGCACCCACCAGGTGTCTGCACCAGGTGTCTGCACCAGGTGTCTGCACCAGGTGTCTGCACCAGGTGTCTGCACCAGGTGTCTGCACCAGGTGTCTGCACCAGTTGTCTGCACCAGGTGTCTGCACCAGGTGTCTGCACCAGGTGTCTGCTTAACGTTTACACCCCAATTCCGCTTGGTTTATATCTTGATTATCAATAAAATAGTAACGTGAAATATTTATGGAGCGTATATTTGAGAATGTTGAAATAATGCGTTTAGTAGTGTGACCAGCGTCTTGAATTTCCGCTTACCTCTAGCGGCAGACTGGAGAAATGCAGATCGACCACCTTCCTCAGAAAGACGCAGCATGTGCTCTAGTACATATGCCAATATTCACTTTAAATAAATTAATATCAAGGAATTGGGGACAGTTATACATTTCGCCCTCTAGCGGCAGACTGGAGGACTCCAGACCGTTTACTGCCCACCAAAGACTCAGGCCGACTTCTACTACATATCTGCTACGTTTCAGCTTGAACGGATCATAAATAACGAGATGGGAGAAAGATTTCACTTTCAAACATTTCGCCCTCTAGCGGCAGACTGAAGAACTGCACACGGATTAGCCTTCAATTCAATTCAATTCCTTCTTTCAAAGTCACAGCTAATGGTCTAGTACATATCTGCCAAATTTCAGCATAAATGGATTAAAAGCAAAGAAATGGGAGGACATTTAACGTTTAGACATGTGGCCCTCTAGCAGGAGACTATTGCTCTGATGGTGTCTGAAAGTCTCTCAAACGTCTCAACTTTAGCTCATATTGATACCTACAAATTTTCAACTTGGCAGCTTTAAATCCGACAAAGTTATTAGCATGTCAAAATCGTAACGACGACAACGATTTCACTTTCAGACCTTTGGCCCTCTAGCGGCAGACTGGAGAACTGCAGATGGATTCGCCTCCTTTGAAAGTCACAGCTAATGGTCTAATACATATCTGCCAAGTTTCAGCTTAAACGGATTAAAAGCAAAGAAATGGGAGGGCATTTAATGTTTAGACATGTGGCCCTCTAGCGGGAGACCATTGCACTGATGGTGTCTGAAAGTCTCTCAAAAATCTCAACTTTTGCTCATATTGATACCTACAAATTTTCAACTTGGCAGCTTTAAATCCGACAAAGTTATTAGCATGTCAAAATCGTAACGACGACGACGACGACGACGACAACGACGACGACGACGACAACGACGACGACGACAACTATTTGCATAAATTGACCCACCCCCTAACAGTGTCAATTCGCTAAGGCTCCGCCAACTTCGTGGCTCGCCCCACACATCATTATTTATGCTAGATATAAGACTATAATATTGTTACTGTACACTGTACAGGTACCAACTATACTATACTATACTGTAGCACTTCCTGTGAGGTTTGCTAAACTATGGTGTGTATGCCTGTACCTGAAGATGATATAACTATCGAAAGTACAGCATTATTTACCTATTGCATATTATTTTTTTTAGATTTTGCCATCTATCAGACGGTGGGCATCCCAGCCAAGGGATTCTTGAAGGCATTTTTTGAGATTCATTCGTGCTGATCAGCTCTATCGAGCGTCTTCTCCAGCTGTTCAGTGACAACACTTAGCAGGCCAATCTCCTTTACATGGTGGCTGAAGCAGTGCATGCTGGCAGCATAGAACACAGCTACAAACTCATTTTCGCCTATATGTATGTTCTTACTCCCATCAAAAGTAAACGGAGCACCACGAGAATGGACTCCTCCGATGGCCAGTTGAAGGCCTCCGTTTTTCTTACGTTGCTCATTCTGGAACATAATTAACTCATCTGAAGGGAAGCCGGCAGCCGCAGGAAAATCTTTGTGAAAATAGCCATCAATGATGGCGACTTGACCACACTTCCCACTGATGACAAGTGTACCAAAACTATAGATGCTGCTGGCACATCCTCCACACTTTAAGACTATGTATATGGAAGGCGATTGTTGAAGGACGTCCCACGTAGCTGTAAGTTGGTTGAATCCACCTTGACGGTAGTCGTGAGCCTTTCGACGATGACATTTGAATGTCGGACGTAGGCCATGGTCGGACAAATCCTATGACAATGTGCTGTGTAGGGGGTCGGTTCCTGAATAGTTCCATGTAATCTTCATCGTCTAAAAGTCCATCAAGGCCTTCATTTTCGGTAACAGAACCTACTGTGATCAGAATCATCGCTTTGGCTTGTAGTTCTTCTGGTGTTACTTTACCACAATTGTATATTCGTTCTTTCTGAGTTTTTTTGGTACTTCCGCAGAGTACCGATATCCTTATTCCCTTTCGAAACGTTGGATTTTCAACTCAGAAAGTTTTAAGGACATCCGAGATCTGTCTCAGATGGTCGTTTCGTCGATTAATTTCATGCTGTAGGCCTATTGTGGTGGCATCCAAAAGCGCTTCATCCGTTGTGGTGGATAGAGCGAAGCCAGGATATATTCCAGTAGATGACATTAATGAAGGTGCATGTATGTAGTTTTGAGGGCAGAAATTTTGAGAAAATTGAACTATTAATATTTACGCTGTTTTGATTACAGTACTGGTACCAGGGGCGGATCCAGAAATTTAATTTCTATGGTGCGCACAATATGTAAAGTTTATATTTTGGTCTAAGGTACCATATGGCTGTTAGCTCAATGTCGACACCATACCATATGGATGTTAGCTCAATGTCGACACGGTACCATATGGCTGTTTGCTCAATGTCGACACGGTACCATATGGCTGTTAGCTCAATGTCGACACCATACCATATGGATGTTAGCTCAATGTCGACACGGTACCATATGGCTGTTTGCTCAATGTCGACACCATACCATATGGATGTTAGCTCAATGTCGACACGGTACCATATGGCTGTTTGCTCAATGTCGACACGGTACCATATGGCTGTTAGCTCAATGTCGACACCATACCATATGGATGTTAGCTCAATGTCGACACGGTACCATATGGCTGTTTGCTCAATGTCGACACGGTACCATATGGCTGTTAGCTCAATGTCGACACGGTACCATATGGTTGTTAGCTCAATGTCGATACGGTACCATATGGCTATTAGCTCAATGTCGACACGGTACCATATGGCTGTTAGCTCAATGTCGACACGGTACCATATGGCTGTTAGCTCAATGTCGATACGGTACCATATGGCTGTTAGCTCAATATCGACACGGTACCATATGGCTATTAGCTCAATGTCGACACGGTACCATATGGCTGTTAGCTCAATGTCGACATGGTACCATATGGCTGTTAGCTCAATGTCGACATGGTACCATGTGGCTGTTAGCTCAATGTCGACACGGTACCATGTGGCTGTTAGCTCAATGTCGACACGGTACCATATGGCTATTAGCTCAATGTCGTCACGGTACCATATGGCTGTTAGCTCAATGTCGACACGGTACCATATGGCTGTTAGCTCAATGTCGACACGGTACAATATGGCTGTTAGCTCAATGTCGACATGGTACCATATGGCTGTTAGCTCAATGTCGACATGGTACCATGTGGCTGTTAGCTCAATGTCGACACGGTACCATGTGGCTGTTAGCTCAATGTCGACACGGTACCATATGGCTATTAGCTCAATGTCGTCACGGTACCATATGGCTGTTAGCTCAATGTCGACACGGTACCATATGGCTATTAGCTCAATGTCGACACGGTACCATATGGCTGTTAGCTCAATGTCGACACGGTACCATATGGCTGTTTGCTCAATGTCGACACAGTACCACATGGCTGATAGCTCAATGTCGACACGGTACCATATGGCTGATAGCTCAATGTTGGCACGGTACCATATGGCTGTTAGCTCAATGTCGTCACGGTACCATATGGCTGTTAGCTCAATGTCGACACGGTACCATATGGCTATTAGCTCAATGTCGACACGGTACCATATGGCTATTAGCTCAATGTCGTCACGGTACCATATGGATCTTAGCTCAATGTCGACACGGTACCATATGGCTATTAGCTCAATGTCGACACGGTACCATATGGCTGTTAGCTCAATGTCGACACGGTACCATGTGGCTATTAGCTCAATGTCGACACGGTACCATATGGCTATTAGCTCAATGTCGTCACGGTACCATATGGCTGTTAGCTCAATGTCGACACGGTACCATATGGCTGTTAGCTCAATGTCGACACGGTACCATATGGCTATTAGCTCAATGTCGACACGGTACCATATGGCTGTTAGCTCAATGTCGACACGGTACCATATGGCTGTTAGCTCAATGTCGACACGGTACCATATGGCTGTTTGCTCAATGTCGACACGGTACCATATGGCTGTTAGCTCAATGTCGACACGGTACCATATGGCTGTTAGCTCAATGTCGATACGGTACCATATGGCTATTAGCTCAATGTCGACACGGTACCATATGGCTGTTAGCTCAATGTCGACACGGTACCATATGGCTGTTAGCTCAATGTCGATACGGTACCATATGGCTGTTAGCTCAATATCGACACGGTACCATATGGCTATTAGCTCAATGTCGACACGGTACCATATGGCTGTTAGCTCAATGTCGACACGGTACCATATGGCTGTTAGCTCAATGTCGACATGGTACCATATGGCTGTTAGCTCAATGTCGACATGGTACCATGTGGCTAATGTTAGCTCAATGTCGACACGGTACCATGTGGCTGTTAGCTCAATGTCGACACGGTACCATATGGCTATTAGCTCAATGTCGTCATGGTACCATATGGCTGTTAGCTCAATGTCGACACGGTACCATATGGCTATTAGCTCAATGTCGACACGGTACCATATGGCTGTTAGCTCAATGTCGACACGGTACCATATGGCTGTTTGCTCAATGTCGACAAGGTACCACATGGCTGATAGCTCAATGTCGACACGGTACCATATGGCTGATAGCTCAATGTTGGCACGGTACCATATGGCTATTAGCTCAATGTCGACACGGTACCATATGGCTGTTAGCTCAATGTCGACACGGTACCATATGGCTGTTAGCTCAATGTCGACACGGTACCATATGGCTGTTAGCTCAATGTCGACACGGTACCCTATGGCTATTAGCTCAATGTCGACACGGTACCATATGGCTGTTAGCTCAATGTCGACACGGTACCATATGGTGAAGAATTATCAAAAAAGAAAGACAGGCATCTGGCTGTTATCTTTGTTGACTTCTTCAAGGCCTTTGATTCAGTCTCTCGCTCACGTATGTTCAGCATACTTTCATTATATGGGATTCCTGATGAAATTATTGCAGCAATCAGATCAGTATACGATGGTTCGACAACATTTGTGTCTACTGTTGACGGTGACACAGAACCATTTGAAGTGTTATGGGGCGTCCTCCAAGGAGACACACTTGCACCATTCTTGTTCATTATTGTGGTTGACTATGTTCTACGCATGTCCTTAGATCATCATAATGATGATGGGGTGATGATAACTCCACCTACTGGCTCTAGAAGTCGAGGAAATCCTGCCAAGTACCTAACTGATCTAGACTTTGCTGATGACTTAGGAGTACTCTCAGAATCATTAGAGGGAGCCCAACGGCTCCTCAGCTCATTAGAACATGCTGCTTCTAGTGTTGGTCTTTTTATTAACTCCAGAAAGACCAAAATTCTGACCGTTAACTTTGAAAGTCCTCAGCAAGTCTCTGATCGGATGAGCATAAGCTCAAAGGATGGTATGCTTGAGCATGTGGACGACTTCTGTTACCTGGGATCATGGATCCGGAAGTCAGGTGAGGACCTTCGAATACGTAAGGGAAAGGCATGGACAGCCTTGAATAGGCTTTCCAGGATTTGGAAATCACCGAGAATTAATCGGAAACTTAAGGTCCGATTATTTAGAGCAGCAGTAGTTCCAGTACTCCTCTACGGGAGTCCATGCTGGGCTCTAACTGCTGAGGACACCAAATCTCTGGATGGCACATTCACAAGAATGCTACGCCGGGTTCATTGTGTCAAGTACAATGCACACATCTCCAACCAGACACTATATAACATTGGAGGTGTCTCATTGGTTCCCCCAAGCTTGACACTAGAACAAAATCGCCTCCGCTTTGCAGGACATTGCTTTCGCCGTGAGGACCAGCCAGTGCATAATCTTGTACTTTGGCAGCCTCATGGAGTGAATAAGCATGGTGGACAGCCCATGACTTTCTTGAGACGCATCTTAAAGGACACTGGCCTTAAAGATGCGGATGATCTAGCAAATGTCATGGGTGATAGGGAGTTGTGGCGGTGCAATTTTGTTGACAAGCCGGCACAGCATTCTTAAAAATGCAGCTGCAATGCAGCATGCCGATCCTAGTAGTAGTAGTAGTAGTAGGGCTTTACGGAACGGCTTGTTGTGCTTTAAAGGACACGTTCGTGGGGCCTTCGCGTAGCACGAGACTGAATACATACCAAGTGTTTGGTTTAATTTCATCAATGATTGACCGCTACTAACTATGATTATTTGAGTTATAAGTATGACATACTGTATTTCATTTTACAATACTCGTGTCCTTCATTGCCTCGTTGAGTTCGTCCTGTTTTGCCTCAAAATATTTTTCCTAAACGCAGACTGACGTCCTTTATAACTATGCAAAGTCTTAAAATTGTACGATAACTGCTAATTTATGGCAGAGGGATACTCGTATCCACTGCAAAACTCGTTGCTTTCGTTCTGTACAACCTGGTCACCAATAATATATACCTAATAACTTTCCATTATCAGTACTAAATAAAATGATATATCGTCCAATATAGGTAACTAAACCATGTGGTTTACGAGTATAGTCAAAACAATTAAAAAATAAAAAATTTATAAACCAAATTTAAAAAGCTTACTTATTACTCATATATACATTGGTTCAAGATGTAACTACTGTACGACCAATTTGGATTAAAGATCAACATTAAGAACACCGAAAAAATAACAAAACAACAAAAAACAAAAAAAAATACTCTTTATTAGGAGTATACTCAACACCAGACTCGTCTTCATTACAACCGTCGTTGCACGTGTCCTTTACATCTGGTCACCAAATAACTAGCATGCAACATTCCACCACCGGAACTGATAAAAATGACATATCGTCCAATATGCTATACCAGGTTGTTTATACGATTATAGTCTACACAATACTAGTCTCCTTCATTATCCGCGTTGCGCTCGTCCGTAAGGCCCTACGTAAATTATTCTTGGAAAATTTCTCTACTTTTGCCACACAACATGTGTACTTCGGGTAGTTTGGTTTAAGTTCATCAAGGAATGAATGAGTTAATCAGCGATCAAAAATTTCCGAAGACAGACTACAGCGTTAATGGTACCCTATGCTAAGGCTTCGCTCCCTTCGTGGCTCGCCCCACACTGTAAATCTATGATAGGCAAACACCGACGATGAATGCAGTCATATTCAATTATCTTAATAATATATGAATGTACTGTACAGTACATACACAGTAGTGGGGCAGAAAGCGATTAGTTTAATCTATTAACACCCCAGTTACAACTACTCAGAGGGGGGGGGGGGGGGGGGGGGGGGGTATACTATAGGATGACCGAAGAATTAATTATATCGTGGTAAAGCTAGTACCAGCAACTCTCCAATATATTCTACTTCATCTGCTACTTGGGATCATGGATCTGAAAGTCAGATGAAGTCAGATGAATTCCGGTGAATGCTTTGTTGTTGTAAGATTGGTAGTAAGCCATTCAAGGAGACAGTTCATGCGTTAGGGGACGCGAACCTTTGCACGATATCGCGCTTGTTATTCCTAATTGTTGTTGATTATGTTCTACGCATGTCCGTAGACCATATTAATATAATGGGGAAATGGCACATGAAGTAGAGGAAATCCTTAGAAGTAGAGGAAGTTCTTGTGCCTACTGGCACAAGGTCATGTAGAGACATACTCATAACACCGTTACATCCCTACCTCGTTTAAGAAAAAAAATTGTTCCTACAACGCATCGTACGCACAATTAAAGAAAAATACATTCTAGAACAAAAATGCAACACTCTACGACCAAATATAAGCCCAAAATTTAGTTTAAAACATAAATTAAGCAATAGCCAAACAAGAATTAAATTCCACTATATAGAGTATGAATATAAGCAAATGTCAAAATAATGTGGTTTTGCCACATCATACAAGCCACAGCACAGGCAAGGAACCAAATAACAATTATTAGTGGGAATATGGTAATCAATTAAGTAAAATAAAAGCAAATATTGCCAACTTATTATTATAACGAAATACTATATGGAAAGGTTACTGTAGGGTAGGTACCACTGTATCACAAGATAAACGGTACTATATAAACTATAAATCATGTACAACTACTTCGCTCCTTCTGCTTCAGGTTATTATATCCGTATATTCCATTCTCGAACAGACAATAATTATAGTTACTAACTATAATCTAATGAGCTAGGTAGCCGTTGGACTCAGAAGTCATCAGCAAAGTCTAGATCGAATAGGTGCTTGGCAGGATTTCCTCGACTTCTGGATCCAGTACGTCAGTAGGTGGAGTTACCATCACCCCATCATCATTATGATGATCTAGATCCAAGGACATGCGTAGAACATAGTCAACCACAATTATGAACAAGAATGGTGCAAGTGTATCTCCCTGGAGGACTCCCCATAACACTTCAAATGGTTCTGTGTCACCGTCAACAGTAGACACAAATGATGTCGAACCATCGTATACTGATCTGATTGCTGCAATAATTTCATCAGGAATCCCATATAATGAAAGTATGCTGAACATACGTTAGCGAGAGACTGAATCGAAGGCCTTGAAGAAGTCAACAAAGATAACAGCCAGATGTTTGTCTTTCATTTTTGATAACTTTTTCAATTATCCTTATAAGTGCCAAAATGGGCTCCATGGCCCCACGACCTTTACGAAACCCATTCTGATTTCATGTAGCAGTCTACCTACATTCACCGTAATAAGTACACGTTCGTGGGACCTTCGCGCAGCACGAGAGCCTATATTAGAGAGTACATTATACTAATCTCTATTAGATATACTAAAGCCGTCTTTCCTAAAATATATATGAGTGAAGGCGATGCTATCAGTTTGTGATAAACTAGTTGTAAAGACAGATATCCATTTCAGTTTGCCCTTACACACTTTAACTGCCATTTGTAAACCTTCTAACTAGGGATATTTAAGATAAGTATGACATTTTTAGTTTTACAATACTCTTCTCCTTCATTAGCCTCGTTGCGCTCGTCCTGTTTTGTCTTAAAATGATTTTCCTAAACGGAGACTAACGACCTTTATAACTAAGCAAAGTCTCGAAAATGTCAGTGTAACTGCTGATTTATGGCAGATGGATACTCGTATCCACTACAAACTCGTTGCGTTCGTTCGTTTTTTTTTACCAAACTTCAGATTCTTTCTAAACTTTTGCCGGACTACATAAGTACCAAGTTTCGTTTAATTTCATCAAGGAATAACCGAGTTATTAGCGATCAAAAATTTACTACGACAACGACAGACGACGACGACAGACAACTCGTTAATGGCACCCATATGCTAAGGCTTCGCTCACTTCGTTGCTCGCCCCACAAATAACCTAATAACTAATCATTACCTAATAACAATATGGTAGTATAATGTCATAACAGCTAGGCCCTATAACAAAAAAAAATGAAAAAAGATTATAACAAGAAATAACAAGTACAGTAGTATAAATAAATACAGTAACTTAGAAAAGATGCAGAGTGGGACATAAATATGTGTACAATGTCTGTTCGGGTTAGCCTGTACAGAAATATGTGTACATTGTTAGTTCGGGTTAGCCTGTACAGAAATATGTGTACATTGTTAGTTCGGGTTAGCATGTACAGAAATATGTGTACATTGTTAGTTCGGGTTAGCATTTACAGAAAAATGTGTACATTGTTAGTTCGGGTTAGCATGTACAGAAATATGTGTACATTGTTAGTTCGGGTTAGCCTGTACAGAAATACAGTATGTGTACATTGTCAGTTCGGGTTAGCCTCTACAGAAATACAGTATGTGTAGGTCTACATTGTCAGTTCGGGTTAGCCTGTACAGAAATATGTGTACATTATCAGTTCGGGTTAGCCTGTACAGAAATATGCGTACATTGTTAGTTCGGGTTAGCCTGTACATAAATATGCGTACATTGTCAGTTCGGGTTAGCATGTATAGAAATATGTGTACATTGTTAGTTCTGGTTAGCCTGTACAGAAATATGTGTACATTATCAGTTCGGGTTAGCCTGTACATAAATATTCGTACATTGTCAGTTCGGGTTAGCATGTATAGAAATATGTGTACATTGTTAGTTCTGGTTAGCCTGTACAGAAATATGTGTACATTATCAGTTCGGGTTAGCCTGTACAGAAATATGTGTACATTATCAGTTCGGGTTAGCCTGTACAGAAATATGCGTACATTGTTAGTTCGGGTTAGCATGTACAGAAATATGTGTACATTGTTAGTTCGGGTTAGCCTGTACATAAATATGCGTACATTGTCAGTTCGGGTTAGCCTGTACAGAAATATGCGTACATTGTTAGTTCGGGTTAGCCTGTACATAAATATGCGTACATTGTCAGTTCGGGTTAGCATGTATAGAAATGTGTGTACATTGTTAGTTCTGGTTAGCCTGTACAGAAATATGTGTACATTATCAGTTCGGGTTAGCCTGTACATAAATATGCGTACATTGTCAGTTCGGGTTAGCATGTATAGAAATATGCGTACATTGTTAGTTCGGGTTAGCCTGTACATAAATATGCGTACATTGTCAGTTCGGGTTAGCCTGTACAGAAATATGTGTACATTATCAGTTCGGGTTAGCCTGTACAGAAATATGTGTACATTGTTAGTTCGGGTTAGCCTGTATATAAATATGTGTACATTGTTAGTTCGGGTTAGCCTGTATATAAATATGTGTACATTGTTAGTTCGGGTTAGCCTGTACAGAAATATGTGTACATTGTCAGTTCGGGTTAGCCTGTACAGAAATATGTGTACATTATCAGTTCGGGTTAGCCTGTACAGAAATATGTGTACATTGTTAGTTCGGGTTAGCCTGTATATAAATATGTGTACATTGTTAGTTCGGGTTAGCCTGTACAGAAATATGTGTACATTGTCAGTTCGGGTTATCCGGTACAGAAATATGTGTACATTATCAGTTCGGGTTAGCCTGTACAGAAATATGTGTACATTGTTAGTTCGGGTTAGCCTGTATATAAATATGTGTACATTGTTAGTTCGGGTTAGCCTGTATAGAAATATGTGTACATTGTTAGTTCGGGTTAGCCTGTATATAAATATGTGTACATTGTTAGTTCGGGTTAGCCTGTATAGAAATATGTGTACATTGTTAGTTCGGGTTAGCCTGTATAGAAATATGTGTACATTGTTAGTTCGGGTTAGCATGTACAGAAATATGTTTACATTGTTAGTTCGGGTTAGCATGTACAGAAATATTAGTACATTGTTAGTTCGGGTTAGCCTGTATATAAATAAGTGTACATTGTTAGTTCGGGTTAGCATGTACAGAAATATTAGTACATTATCAGTTCGGGTTAGCCTGTATATAAATATGTGTACATTGTTAGTTCGGGTTA
This sequence comes from Nemertoderma westbladi, assembly GCA_032718475.1. Lineage (NCBI taxonomy): Eukaryota > Metazoa > Xenacoelomorpha > Nemertodermatida > Nemertodermatidae > Nemertoderma > Nemertoderma westbladi. Next base: position 19,102 of record JAUCBJ010001760.1, read on the forward strand.
GCCTGTACAGAAATATGTGTACATTGTTAGTTCAGGTTAGCATGTACAGAAATATGTGTACATTGTTAGTTCGGGTTAGCATGTACAGAAATATTAGTACATTATTAGTTCGGGTTAGCATGTACAGAAATATGTGTACATTGTTAGTTCGGGTTAGCATGTACAGAAATATGTGTACATTGTTAGTTCGGGTTAGCATGTACATAAATAGGTGTACATTGTTAGTTCGGGTTAGCATGTACAGAAATATGTGTACATTGTTAGTTCGGGTTAGCCTGTACAGAAATAGGTGTACATTGTTAGTTCGGGTTGCATGTACATAAATATGTGTACATTGTTAGTTCGGGTTAGCCTGTATATAAATATGTGTACATTGTTAGTTCGGGTTAGCATGTACATAAATATGTGTACATTGTTAGTTCGGGTTAGCATGTACAGAAATATGTGTACATTGTTAGTTCGGGTTAGCCTGTCGATTTGAAATACGTTTACGTTCGCACAATAATTGCGATATTGTACAAGGTGCTTGAGATTTTATACCGCACAATAAAGAGATAATCTAATACAAATTTGAAAAAGTATACAAATGTAAGACCATGAATCAATGAACACAAGTACCAAAAATTTAGATCAATTAAATATAATCCTAAATCCCTAAATGTCTGAATGTGAGCTCTGGGGGAGTACTACAGTAACTTATCACTTTCGGGAGATCTGTATAATTTAAACGTAACTTGTTGTTCTTACGCTTTATAGGGCGATCGTAATAAATAACGAGGTCGCCTAGGCCTACTGTAGGCCTACTGCATACCGTAGCTAATAACTAAATTAAACTTAAAATCAATAAGCAAGCCTAATTTTATTATGTGAATAATCGCCGCTAACATTATTTTGTTTCCTTGAAGTGGAATTGTATAACTTGGTTGGTCGGGGTGGAACATGAGAGTAGACTCCAACTCCAGAATCGTTCTCCCACTCACTCAAGTAAACCTCCCTCGTTGCGCTCGCACGGTACATAAATAAACTCCGGTCATAACGCTGCAAAGTGCTACTTTAATAGTAATAAATGAATTGTTGTAGTGTAAGTGACGGTGAATTTAAGTACAGTATACTGTACAGTAATGTAAAATAGGCAGGACAATTGCTCTCCATAGCGAAAAATATCAACCGACTCCAACCGGAAGTTTGAAGCCTAGGTAGGTGCTACTTTGCACACAAAAGATGTAAATAGTTATGTGTACAATATCAAAAAATCTAAATCATGACCACTCAAAAAAGCAATTTTGGCAGCCAATTTGTTGGTTGACAAATAACCCACCTCACCTCCTAGAAGTTATGGGATTTCAAAATAGATTCCTAAATTGTGTAATTGTCACACCACCTAACGATGTATATCGGTAAAAGATATGTCAGGAATGATGTTACCACAGCGATTTATCCAATGGGTGAGTAGTGCGAATTCTTGGTGTATTACTCTACCAGAGTGGGCTGCCCAACCCACCACTGCAGAAGTTACCATTGCCTGCAGATAGTTAGTAGGCTAGTAGTGGTGATCCCGCCAGCCACCTGTGCAGCCAGTAGGAATATTTGACTAGTGTGTAGTTCCCTAGCGTAATTCAGTGGCAATCCTTCTTGGAATAAAATAAAGCAGCCTGGACGGCTGGGCTAACAGCAGAACAGGCTGAGATGAGATGCCTAGAAGGAATGCTTGACTTACTTAAACAGTTTGTTGTTGTAATGTAGTTCTGTAGTTGTTAAAGAAGTAAATGGCTGAATGGTAGTGATTAGACTGTCAGTGTGTTTAACATTTAATAATGTAAATGTATAGTAAATACAGGTACCAATACTGAAACAGCAGAACAGCAAACAGGCCGAATGGTTGTAGCTTGTACTGTCTGACTGTTGTAGGTGTAGCAGTTGTAGCACTGTCTGACTGTGAGAATAATAATTATGTTGTACGCCTATTTGCAACCTCTTAACCTAATTTACATACCTGCACGATTTTGATGTTTTTATTTGTTGTGAATGTTTGTAAAATTGGTTTTTAGATCTAATTAGTATTTTTAATTTTATCTTTAATTTTAGTTGGGCCCCTATTAGTGCTTTTACGCCTTGTAGCCTTGGCGGTCTTCTCCCTCCTTAATCTGTTAATAATATAATAATAATAATAAATATAATAATAATATATAATAATAATAAATAATAATAATAATAATGCACTCTTTTATTACCTAATCATTAACATATAAAAATTAATTAAAAGGGAGAACATCACCCAGGTTACAAGGACACTTACGGCAGTACGGGCAACAATTGCACTTAAAAATATCGTTAAATTAAAATACTAAAATACATGTTTCTTATATATTGTAAAAATTACTAATCCAAAAATCTATCAAAACTACAATAAGGTAAAAGATCTACTTTTTTTAACAAGTTCTTAAAAACATTAATATTGACTGCCATAACTACGTCTGACAGTCTGACGGTAAATCGTTCCATACAGCCATACACTTACTACGCGGTTTGAATAGGAATACTTACATACTGACATATCTCTAATCTAGTAAAACGTTTAAAAAGTTTATAAGAATGTCCTCGATTGCACCGCACCGTATTTGCAAAAGTAAAAAAAATTTCTTGCGGTAGACAGGTAGATCAACAAGTTGATGTAGAATGTTGTAAGTCATTGTAAGATCAAAAATATGTCTTCGTACTTCTAAAGGCTGTAGTTCTAAGATTCTCAGCCTGTTAGATAACTTGTACGGCCTAAGTTACAACGGGCAAAAAGTCTACGAGTAAAGTACCGTTGGAGACGCTCAATTAAATCAATTGTACCAAAGTGAAAGGGTGAGCTAACCGGAGTACAGTATTCTAGAATAGGTCGCACGTAGGACTTATAGGCAGTAAGAATTGCGTTTAAATTACCAGTATGAAAACATCTGAATATCATATTAACTATTTTATACGCCTTCGTCACCTGCTCCCTAAAGTATAAGTTAAACTTTAAATCACTACTTATAGTTATACCCAGATCCCTACAAGATGTATCATATCTCAATTTTGAACCACATAGATGGTATTCATTACTGTAATTACAATCTATTCTACCTGTCTGCCTGTCCTAAATCCTAACATACATAATCATTCCGGTTTCACATTATTTATTCATATTACACTATGTCCTATGAGTATTAATTTACCATACAATTCTGTATGCAATTTTATTTCGAGTGCATATATGCACTCGAAATGTTAAATGGAGAGCAAATACAATACTGCAACTGCAATACAATACAATACAATGTTTGAATATCTGAATATTGTTTAGCTGTACCTACCAGACCGGCAGACCGGTAAGTCCGAAAGTAGTACCGGTACTGTAGGCAGGTAGGCTGTATGGACAGATGTATGTCATGTACATGTAACAACAGTCTGACAGTAGCAATGCACTGGCACTGGCAACATACTGACATATCCTCTCTACTTGAAATTATATCAGTATGTTTAAAAAGAGTTAAAAATTTTCGCTCGCTTCGCTCGCGTTTGTAATTATTTCCTACTCTTATCCATTATTTCAATTTCCCTTAGTCATTAATCCTCTTACTGTCTTAGGCAGTTAGGCTACCTACTGTATCTGTTTATTAACCTTCATGCAGACATGAGTTCAGGAGTTGTTTTAATTGTTCAACCCAATATAAAACCACATTCTCATGCAGTCGGTGAGAAGTCAAAAATTGGACTTGAGTCCAAAATTGGACTTCGACTCCAGTTCAAAATCTGGACTAAGTCCAAAATTGGACTTCTGTGAGTCCAATATTGGACTTCAAATCAGCCAATTGTTCCAGGGCCTTGGGTAATTGGATCGGGCGGGATTTTTTTTCTTTAATCGAAAATATGTCAAAAAATAAGAGTTTTGAACAGGCTGACAGGGGGACCTGAAATTCACCAGGGGGAACTTTTTTTATAAGGCTTTGAATTTTTACAAAAGTCCAATATTGGACTTTAAGTCCAATTTTGGACGTGACATTGAGAATCGAACTTAAAGGTACATGAAGCATGACAGATGAGAGACAGCCAGACAGCTGTTAAGTTATGGAAAGTTACCTTTGCAGCTCTGTATGTATCTGCAGTGTAATGACTGTACTGTACTTAGAATATAATGCAGTACACTGCAGTAATGGTACATTCTAGCATTCTAGGTACTTTGTTTTGTACTTTACTTTTAGCATATTGTTTAGTTTACAATTTACATTCATGTTATGTCTAACCTTACAGCCTTATGCTGTTATGTACCCAGGACTTTATAGTGTCTTTAGGACTAGATTAGATTATGCTCCAACAAATATTTAATTACAAATTATATTTGGTGGATACTGGTAGCAATGCCAGGTTAGCCAACTGCAGCTTCTGCTAAGGCTAACTACAGTACAAGCTACGATTTCGTCTAAGGCTATGGGAGCCCTATCAGAAAGAAATACTACAAGTTGATGCTACCACCATCTCTTCTAATTTTTCCATACAACAGGGAGGGTATTATAAAACGGCTGGATAACAGGATAATGAAATGGGATTAGTAACTGATTAACGTGTTGGGGTCTCCACATAATAAGTACAGAAGTAACAAGTAACACACGTCATAATCATAAACCAATTGAGGGAAAGGAACAGGTTACAGAGGCAGGCTTTTCTAACTAAAACAATAAACGCCAACTTTTGACTTTACCAATTGAAGGAGCCCTATAACCTCACCACATACTACTACTACAATCGGCATGATTAATTGCAGCTGCATTATATATATAGGCCCTATAATGTATTAAGAATGCTGTGCCGGCTTGTTGACAAAAGTGCGCCTCCACAACTCCCTTACACTCTTACAGCCTTATCACCCATGACATTTTGCTAGATCATCCGCATCTTCAAGGCCAGTGTCCTTTAAGACAGTAAGAAAGATGCGTCTCAAGAAAGTCCTGGGATGTCCAGTGTCCACCATGCTTATTCACTCCATGAGTTGCACTGGCTGATCCTCACGGCTTAAAGCGATGTCCTGCAAAGCGGAGGCGGCTTTGTTCTAGTGTCAAGCTTGGGGGAACCAATGACTGAATGAGACACCTCCAACTCCAATGTTATATAGTGTCTGGTTGGAGATGCAGAGATGTGTGCATTGTACTTGACACAGTGAACCTAATCAAAACAATTAGTCAATAAACATTAACTCAATAACACAATAGGTTACAGTTTACAGTAGTCTTATTTTTGCCATACGAAAATACCACAGGTATGGCAGTATGGGTCTGTGGGGGTATGAATGAACTATACAGCTATAACTCAACTACGCTACCGCGGTATACACCGCTAAGGCAGTAAGGCTACCGCAAAGTGCAAAGCTATACCACTACCGCAAAAAGTAACTACTGATGTCTGACTGTCTGACTGTACGTGTGCGATCCCTGTTTATAACAGTATAATACATATAATAATTAATTTGATCATTAAAATAATGTTGCATTGTAATTATGTAATATATATATATATGTACTGATACGGGATGCCGTTTTGATTTAAATACCGATATACAGTATGGCAGTATGGGTACCGTACACTTGGAGTTGTACTAAAGTCCAATGTTGGACTTTGGAGTCCAAAATTGGACTTGAAGTCTAAAATTGGACTTGAAGTCCAATTTTTGACTTCTCACCGACTGTCATGCTCGCTACGCTCTCAATTTAATCCATAATCATATTATATAGGCCTATTTAAAAACAGTTCAGCAGTTGGTTGGCCTACTACTGTACTATAAATGTTAAAATTTTCTTAAAATTTAATGCAGAATGTCTGTATTTAAAAACAGTTGGTTGACCTATGACCTACTATCTGACTAATACTGTACAGCTGTATTAATCTTAATATTTCTGCAAAATTTCTTTGCTCGCTACGCTCTCCTTTTAATATTTTAATACTGTAGGTCTGCTGCAGTATAAACTGATAAATTATTACAATATAATACAGTCAGACAGTACCTAATAATTGCAAAATTTCTTGGTTAATGGTTGGCGCCCATTGAATGTCATGGCTGGCACGCTTTTCGTTTTACCAGAACCCGTGTGGCGCGCTTTTTGTCAATATTCTTTATACTGTTATACAGATCTGCAGATATAGGATACCGTGAATGTGAAAACGTTTAGAAATTTCAACCAACAATATGTTTGCAAAGGCTGAAAGGAGAGTATTTATTTTGTTAATTATTAGTATCGGCACTTATTTTTCTAGGCCTATTAACAATCGCGTAATACCGGTACCGTCTACTCAACACCGGAATGTGGGCATTCCCTAAAGTGGGCACCAACTTTTTAAAACTGCTGTAATTTTTGAACTATAATACTTTAAATAATAGTGAAAAATTAATTAAATAGGTTTTTTACTAAATTTGCTGACTAGGCCTAATTAATATTTATTATCCGTTGATTTTATTAAATTTGTATATACAGAAATATATATATATCCGTATATATATATAAACGTTAAACCTTAAATGTTTAAATATAAACGTTAAACCTGGCACCTGGGAAAATAAAGTTTAAATTAGAAGAATATGAAAGGAAAATTAATTACTTAGATTTAACTATATTTTTTGATGACAATGGAATACTTCAAACAAAAATATACCACAAACCAACAGACGTCCATCAATATATATGTCCGCACTCAGCCCATCCGCACAGTCAACTTAAACACGTTCCATATGGGGTTGCCCTACGATTGAGGCGTAACAATTCACGAATGGAGGATTTAATGCAAGCACTTTATGAATATGGAGCAGCATTCATTGCTAGGGGTTGGAGAATGGCCGATGTTACTACACAATTTGCAGCGGCAGCTATTCAGACACAGTTAGAATCTCTACAAAATGATAAAAAACGAAATAAAAGTAAATATACCATATTTTATGGGAGTAACACTGAACCTATATTAGGATCAATACAAAAGATAGTAGACAAAAATACACCTATTCTAAGAACAGACACCAGGACCAAGCAACTCATTGGCTCTTATAAAATAGTAAATATTAACCGCAGGGCCCCTACGCTAAAGGGAATTTTAGCTCCATCCAGTTTAACATCAAAGCAGAAGAACCAGGCAAATACAACACAGGCTGGATCCCAGGTTGGAATTCATGCTGCAAAACTCGGACGCGTACCTGCGCGAATGACCGCAAACCAGATGCGCGTTTGGGTGAGACAGGTGCGCGTTCGGGTGTGAGACAGGTGCGCGTTGCGCCTCAGCGCGCAGCTCTGCCTCTGATGCGCACCACAAATTAATTGAAATCACGAAAATACACAAAAAAATTTCGCTCGCTGCGCTCGCATTAATTTCTCATTTCCAATTCTTCAAACAGTCAAATCACTTCACCATAATACTGTAATACCGGCAACCGGAGGTGAATTTGTCTATTTATTTTAACTACAGTACTCTATTGTTGTATTGTTATTAGGTCTATGCTATGCCGATGTTACGTTAGTAAACAGGTAAAGTCAGAAAGTAACAATGTATTAAGTATGACTTAATTATAAGCCAACTGTATGTTTAAGCCTAATTGTTAGGTAGGCCTATACAAAGTATTATTGGCAGACTGGTACCTATTTCAATATTCGTTTTTTTGAAATTACCGGTACATGTTTTGTTTGTAATCTAAAATAATATTTTCTGTTATAAAAGCAGTGAGCCCGATGGGCCACCATAGTAGTGGATTAAAAAAATATTTTTTAATATTAACAATTTTGATGTTGCAAAAATTACATTTATTATGTAAGCCTAGATTCAACGTACAGACAGACAGACGTAAAGATAAGCTTAAAACGCTCAAACTTGTAAAATAGGAATGTAAAATTGTTCTTATGAACTGTGCGATTTTTTGAGATATGCATGACATGAGCTGCGCGATTTTGTTTGGATTATGACATATGATGAGGTGCGCGACGAGCCAATTTCAGGTGCGTGGTGATTTCAAAACAACAAAGCGTACCTGCGCGCTCATGCATGAATTCCAACCTGGGCTGGATCTAAAAAATGTACAAGACAGAAATGTATACCATGTGAAGCAATAAAACCAACAAAACAATTCGGATTAACCTCGACCCGTTTGAAAACTAAATATGAAATTAAACAGCTCCTTACTGATGACAAAGATATAATATATTTAGCAAAATGTAAAATATGTAACTTACAAGGAATCGGATCAACAGAAACATTTAAACCAAGGCTATCACAATATAAGTGTAATATAAAGAATCATAAGCCACAAACGACTATAGAGAAACATTTTTGTAAAAATGAAAACCATGATTTTTCGCATTTCGAAATAACACCCATTGAAAAGGTTCATTACAAAGGCAGGGGAAATAAATATCAGCGACGGGAGATCCGTACAAGGGAAGGATACTGGCAGTGCACCTTAAGAACAATCAAGCCATTTGGTCTCAACACAAATTTGATCACCGTTAAAATGTTAACCTTAAGTCAGTAAGTGGGCATAGTTTTTCCAATTGATTTCCCTAATATGGGCATGGCATTAGCATGGGCCTAATGCAGTAATGGGGCAGTAGGCAGTAGGTTTAAATCAGTTTGCATAACGATCATGTTACGATCATTTTACTCATTCAATACTGACATGGCTATGCCTTGATTGCCTTATGTCATTTTATGCCCCATACTGTACGTGTACTGTACATCAATCAGTGCGGCTCACTAGCAAATGCCATGGTAGTTATGTTTTATGTATTTGTCAGTTTGTTGTTTTGTTTGATTTTCAAAGCATTTTGACAAAATTTTGCATTCAATAAAGGCACTGCTGCACTGCATTCAAAAAATTACTCATCAAATTTTACATATTTTTTAGCATATTTCTGTATTTGTAGCGCTTGTATTTTTCACCAACACATTGTTTTTGGTTACTTTTTTTCGCCCTGTTTCCATGTGTTTGTATAGCTTTTTTTACAATTTCCAATTGTGCCCACATACTGACATAAGGGGGTATGTTAAAGCAAAAACCAAGCTAATTTATGTTTTAAAAAGTCTATTGAAGAGTCCGTTAAAATGCCCACTTTGGGGTAGAACTGTTTTTTTACCTTAAAGTGGGCACTTTTTTAAATTTAAAAAAAATGTGCAAAAACCTGAAATAGAATAAATTGTTAAATACTTATCTGCTTATTGCTGTATTGTGAAGATGAGATATCAAACTTTCATTTAATTTTACTTCGTTATAGGGCCTACTTCCCTTAAAATTATGATGTAAACTTTGAGGTTTTTTAAAAAGTATGCCCACATTCAAGTGTTGACGGTAGTTGGATATTTAGTTGATGGAATTATTTGCCGTAGGCCCTAATTTACTACCGTAGCCTACCTGCCTACAGCCTATGCCGTAGGTCTACCTTCAGACCTTACAGCCTTACCCAGCCTTACCGGCAGACCGGTACCGTTACTATTTTACTAAGATTATCAATACGAAGTAGGGCCTATATTTTAAGAAATGACTTAGGTTAATTTTATTGGTAGCCATTGATTTACTTTATGTTGTCTTACAACTGTACAATTATTGAACCATATTATCTTAAATTTATTGAAAATAGGCATGCTGCAATTTCTATTACCGTACCGGTATTCAGGTATTCTAATTAAATATCTGACTACTGGATTATGTAATTTACACTGTTAAACGCGTTTCAAATTACCGGTATTAATAATAACTATCCTTACAGCCTTATCAGCTTATTGAACTGTTATTTGTTATTTTGTACGGATATTTTGTACGAGTAACTATTATTTCGTCCAAAGACTGTTATAACGTCCGAAACATCGGAACATAGCTGAGGACTTATAACATGTCCGAGCTGCTGAGCTGCCGAGGGCGAAATAATAGTTACGACTTACGACTAGGTACGAGTAATAGGCCTACTGTAATACACCTGTCCCGGTCCCGTAATATAGTGTCATTTTCTGATGACACGGACCCCCCCCCCCCCCCCCCCCAGATTTTTCTACAAATCTGTATCATATTGCTTGAACTTTGAAACACAACTAGTTCCACTCACCGTGGTTGACCCCATGAAGCCGGAATTTTCGATTTTGACTTAAAAAATTTTTTTTTTAAAGTGTCTTTTGCGAAATCGCACCCTCTGTATCGTGGATATTCTTCTCATTAGTCGTATTTTTTTCATATCATTAGAAAGCTTTCCTTGCAAGGATTCGAAATATATAATAATATCTGAATTTCGTTGAGAAACAACTGAGATATAGACGTTCAAAGATTACAAGAAGTTTCGTTCGCTGAAGGACATTTATTCTATTATTTATAAATGAAATTAGTACGTTGTCGTCGTTGTACGCACCGTCAGTAGTTTGAAAAACAGACCCTATGTCATGTCTGAACTATGAATTGCACGGCTACAGGCTACACCCTGCACGGGGTAGTGATTTCGATTATGGGTGAGTTGCGAGTTCAAAACAAAGACCCAATACCTGGAGATGGAGACCCTCTGTACTACGTACTAAACAAAGAGGTAAAGTCGCGTTAGGTACCAAAGATCGGTAGGCAGTTAGATCCCATTGCCATTTGCCATTTAAAGTAACATGTTAGTAAAGGAGCATGTTACAGACTGTCAGAGGTGTGTCCCTGACAGAGGAACCGAAACAATAAACGAAAGTTCAGAAGTTAACACATGTGTTTTGTACAGCTCTTGAGTCTTTGGGTCTTGGGTCTTTGTTTCGTTTTCGTACTCACCGTTTAGATTATGTTGGTTCTTGGTTGGTGGTTACCATTGTACCTCCAATTACATTACATTTGTACCAGTGTAACCTCACAATTACATTACATATGTACCACTGTACCTCACATGCCTGTCTCCTTTCCATGGGTCTTGTCCCCATTTAACCATTTACTACCTAACCTACGTCAGAACTTTGATATAATCACCGTGTTGTATTCCTGTATTCTATTGATAGCTCAATGTAAACATGTGCCAATATTTGAGTGTTTTATAGGCTGATACAGTGATATGCCTACTTGCGTCAATCAATTGTTATTAGGTGATGCATTGCATTGGCGGTATACATTCTTGCATTGATCTCATTCGTTTGTAAAGTAGGCAACCGTTGCCCATGTAGGGCAACATAGGGCCCAGTAGGGGGAGACGTAAGGCAGTTGGTGGAATTTATATTTCTGAGGGTCTGAGTCATACATAGTAGACCGAATTCCTAATCTCCTACCGCAAGGCTATATAAGTGGAGATAAATTATTCCACAAGCTATAATACTTGCCAAGATTATATATTATATTATTATTTATTTTCTGATATAGTGTAGAGGTGATCTAACAATTCTGAGCAAACTAAGTAATTTTTTGGCTCACGTTATTGAATAGTTAATATTCTGTAATAGCAGAGAATAGTTGGCGAACGATTATATATGAGCCAGGACATCGATTATTGCTTAGCTAAAGAACTCTGGACTTATTATTTGGTCGCACGACTTCCAATATACGTAATATTACGCGTTATTATCATTTATTAATCGTCCCAAACTATGCCTGTTAGCGAAGATGTTCGCATAACTTCGCGGAATATTCGACATAGCGAGCGAATCGATCCGGATCAGGAGAACACAGTTAATATATTGGCGTCGGTTCGCGAACAGGAGGCCCAGTTCGAACAGTTAACTCGCGAGTTAGAACTAGAGCGACGGAATGTCGCCCACCAGTTACAGAAAGTAAAACTCGGTTCGGAAACTGCCTCGCTAGCCAGTATCAGCGATACCGAACAATCGTTTACGTGGAACGGTAAACTCGCATACCCAGACGAGGACCCCATATACAACGTACCGCCGCCTCGGCCCCCCAAACCGGCCAAGTCTGCCAACGGAGCCCCCCAACCCCCCTCTACTGCCGGGATGTACCACAGGGAGGTGGAACGTTCCAGTTTCCGGGGTTCCATTCGCGATCCCTTCTATTCGCTGGCACCCCCCGCCCCACCGCGACCCAATCTACCCGATGCCTACACAAAAACAGGAGAGTTCGAGGTGAGTTGCTGAATATTTGGTTGTTGAATGGTAGGAGGGGATTAGCTGAGTGTCCGGTGAGTAGCTGAATGGGAGGAGGGGAGTAGCTGAGTGTCTGGTGAGTTACTGAATGTCTGGTGAGTTGCTGAATACCTGGTGAGTTGCTGAATGTCTGGAGAGTTACTGAATGTCTGGTGAGTGAGTAGCTGAATGTCTGGTGAATTGCTGATTGTCTGGTGAGTTGCTGAATGTCTGGTGATTAGCTGAATGACTGGTGATTAGCTGAATGACTGGTGAGTAGCTGAGTGTCTGGTGACTAGCTGAATGTCCTGTGAATACCTGAATATCTGGTGAGTTGCTGAATATCTGGTGAGTAGCTGAATGTCTGGTGAGTTACTGAATGTCTGGTGTGTAGCTGAATGTCTGGTGAGTTACTGAATGTCTGGTGAGTAGCTGAATGTCTGGTGAGTTGCTGAATGTCTGGTAAGTTGCTGAATGTCTTGTGAGTTGCTAAATGTCTGGTGAGTTGCTGAATGTCTTGTGAATTGCTGAATGTCTTGTGAGTAGCTGAATGTCTGGTGAGTGAGTAGCTGAATGTCTGGTGAGTTGCTGAATGTCTTGTGAATTGCTGAATGTCCTGTAAGTAGTTGAATATCTGGTCAGTTGCAACGTCTGTAGAGCTTCTGAATGTCTGTTGAGTAGCTTAATGTCTGGTGAGTAGTTGAATGGTTGGTGAATAGCTGTGTGTCTGGAGAGTTGCTGAATGTCTGGTGAGTGAGTTGCTAAATGCTGAAATGTCTGGTGAGTTGCTGAATGTTTTGTGAATTGCTGAATGTCCTGTAAGTAGTTGAATATCTGGTCAGTTGCAACGTCTGTAGAGCTTCTGTAGCTTAATGTCTGGTGAGTAGCTGAATGGTTGGTGAATAGCTGTGTGTCTGGAGAGTTGCTGAATGTCTGGTGAGTAGCTGAATGTCGTTCGATCTGGAGAGTTGCTGAATGTCTGGTGAGTAGCTGAATGTCGTTCGAACTGTTGAATGTCTGGTGAATTGCTGAATGTCTGGTGAATTGCTGATTGTCTGGTGAGTTGCTGAATGCCTGGCGAGTTGCTGAATGTCTGGGGAGTAGATGAATGTCCGGTGAGTAGCTGAATGTCTGGTGAGTGAGTAGCTGAATGTCTGTTAAGTTGCTCAATGTCTGGTGAATTGCTGATTGTCTGGTGAATTGCTGAATGTCTGGTGAGTGAGTAGCTGAATGCCTGGTGAGTTGCTCAATGTCTGGTGAATTGCTGATTGTCTGGGGAGTTGCTGAATGTCTGGTGAGTTGCTAAATGTCTGGTGAGTTGCTGAATGTCTGGAGACTTGCTGAATGTCTGGAGACTTGCTGAATTTCTGGAGAGAGAGTTCCTGAATGTCTGGTGAGTAGATGAATATCTGGTGAGTAGCTGAATGTCTGGTGAGTTGCTGAATGTCTAGTGAATTGCTGATTGTCTGGTGAGTTGCTGAATGTCTGGTGAGTTGCTAAATGTCGGATGAGTTGCTGAATGTCTTGTGAGTTTCTGAATATCTGGTGAGTTGCTGAATGTCTTGTGAGTAGCTGATAATGTCCTGTGAGTAGCTGAATGTCTGGTGAGTTGCTGAGTGTCTGGAGACTTGCTGAATGTGTGGTGAGTTGCTCAATGTCTGGTGAGTAGCTGAATGTCTATTGAGTAGCTGACTGTCTGGTGAGTTGCTGAATGTCTGGTGAGTAGCTGAATCTCTGGTGAGTTGCTGAATGCCAGGTGAGTTGCTGAATGTCTTGTGAATTGCTGAATGTCTTGTGAGTAGCTGAATGTCTGGTGAGTGAGTAGCTGAATGTCTGGTGAGTTGCTGAATGTCTTGTGAATTGCTGAATGTCCTGTAAGTAGTTGAATATCTGGTCAGTTGCAACGTCTGTAGAGCTTCTGAATGTCTGGTGAGTAGCTTAATGTCTGGTGAGTAGTTGAATGGTTGGTGAATAGCTGTGTGTCTGGAGAGTTGCTGAATGTCTGGTGAGTGAGTTGCTAAATGTCTGGTGAGTTGCTGAATGTTTTGTGAATTGCTGAATGTCCTGTAAGTAGTTGAATATCTGGTCAGTTGCAACGTCTGTAGAGCTTCTGTAGCTTAATGTCTGGTGAGTAGCTGAATGGTTGGTGAATAGCTGTGTGTCTGGAGAGTTGCTGAATGTCTGGTGAGTAGCTGAATGTCGTTCGATCTGGAGAGTTGCTGAATGTCTGGTGAGTAGCTGAATGTCGTTCGAACTGTTGAATGTCTGGTGAATTGCTGAATGTCTGGTGAATTGCTGATTGTCTGGTGAGTTGCTGAATGCCTGGCGAGTTGCTGAATGTCTGGAGACTTGCTGAATTTCTGGAGAGATAGTTCCTGAATGTCTGGTGAGTAGATGAATATCTGGTGAGTAGCTGAATGTCTTGTGAGTTGCTGAATGTCTAGTGAATTGCTGATTGTCTGGTGAGTTGCTGAATGTCTGGTGAGTTGCTAAATGTCGGATTAGTTGCTGAATGTCTTGTGAGTTTCTGAATGTCTGGTGAGTTGCTGAATGTCTTGTGAGTAGCTGATAATGTCCTGTGAGTAGCTGAATGTCTGGTGAGTTGCTGAGTGTCTGGAGACTTGCTGAATGTGTGGTGAGTTGCTGAATGTCTGGTGAGTAGCTGAATGTCTATTGAGTAGCTGACTGTCTGGTGAGTTGCTGAATGTCTGGTGAGTAGCTGAATCTCTGGTGAGTTGCTGAATGCCAGGTGAGTTGCTGAATGTCTGGTGAGTTGATGAATGTCTGGTAAGTTGGTTAACGTCTGTTGAATGAGTAGCTGAATGTCTGGTGAATGAGTAGCTGAATCTCTGGTGAGTTGCTGAATGCCTGGTGAGTTGCTGAATGTCTGGTGAGTTGATGAATGTCTGGTGAGTTGGTTAACGTCTGGTGGGTGAGTAGCTGAATGTCTGGTGAGTTGCTGAATGTTGAGCGAACTGCTGAATGTCTGGTGAGTAGAAGAAGGTGTGGTGAGTAGCTGAATGTCTGTTGAGTAGCTGAATGTCTGGTGAGTTGCTGAATGTCTGGTGAGTGAGTAGCTGAATGTCTGGTGAATGAGTAGCTGAATGTCTGGTGAGTTGCTGAATGTCTGGTAAGTTGCTGAATGTCTGGTGAGTTGCTGAATATCTGGTGAGTTGCTGAATGTCCGGTGAGTTGGTGAACGTCTGGTGAGTGAGTAGCTGATTGTCCGGTGAGTTGCTGAATGTCTAGCGAGTTGCTGATTGTCTGGTGAGTTGCTGAATGTATGGTGAGTTGCTGAATGTCTGGTGAGTTGCTAAATGTCTTGTGAGTTACTGAATGTCTGGTGGGTTGCTGAATGTCTGGTGAGTTGCTAAATGTCTTGTGAGTTGCTAAATGTCTTGTGAGTTGCTGAATGTCTGTTGAGTGAGTACCGGTATATATGAAAGTCTGGTGAGTTGCTAAATGTTGGGCGAACTGCTGAATGTTTGGTGAGTACCTGAATGTCTTGTGAGTAGCTGAATATCTGGTGAAATGCTGATGTCTGGTGAGTTACTGAATGTCTGATGAGTTGCTAAATGTCTGGTGAGTTGCTGAATGTCTGGTGAGTTGCTGAATGTCTGGTGAGTTGCTGAATGTCAGGTGAGTGAGTAGCTGAATGTCTGTTGGGTTGATGAATGTCTGGTGAGTAAAGCTGAATGTATGGTGAGTAGCTGAATGTCTGGTGAATTGCTGATTGTCTGGTGAGAAGCTGAATGTCTGGTGGGTTGCTGAATTTCTGGTGAGTTGCTGAATGTCTGGTGAGTGGCTGAATGTCTGGTGAGTTGCTGAATGTCTGGTGAGTTGCTGAATGTCTGGTGAGTTGCTGAATGTCTGGTGAGTAGCTGAATATCTGGTGAGTAGCTGAAAGTCTGGTGAGTTGCTGAATGTCTGTTGAGTACCGCTTATCTAAATGTCTGGTGAGTTGTAGTGGCGGTGTCGTATCTGGTGGTACGAGTGCTGGTCTGGTATTTAATGAATCTGTTCTGTGATTCCTTACTGCGAGACTAAATGTTACCGATTTTGTTGCAGTTGGTTTCGAGTACGACAACAACAACTCGACGGATATACGACGAGAGCGGTCGGATAATAACCGAGAACGAGGAGTTAGTCCACGGTAAATACCCCGAGTACCAGTACGATATCCGACCGGCGCCGTTACACACAATAGAACAAACATACGAAGTAGAAGATTACGAGAGAGACACAAGTGAGTCGTTGTTATGTTATTCAGATAGTGGCGCACATTGGCTGCGAGGGAAATCTAGTCTCGTTTATTGTTTAATTGTTATTGTTTATTGTTTGCGGTCATTGTGCGCCGTTAACTCTTGTTATCCGTTATGTGGAAGAGTAATAGATTCCTTTCCACTGACCTGGTACTTTTTGCGAGGGAGCATTGGCGTTTTATTGTATTGTACATCTCATCGGTCCACCACTTATACACCATAAGTGATTAGTACACAGTTGCAGTTCGGCGTCATCCGCTATTTTTATTAAAATAACTTGTGTTTTCATTTGAATCCGGGTATCCCAATGTGTATTAATTGTATCTTTAATGTTTTATTTTTGTATTTATATTCGGTAGGCTATATAACTAAAGGGCCATTTTGTTGAGTACCGGTAAATATTTCAATAATATCAGATTAATTACTTCATACGATGGTAGGTTAGGTAGGCCTATATATAGTTCACAACAGATTATTTTTCTAAATATGTTAGTAAAATTTATAAATAAAAATAGTGATTTCTAAATTTTTTAAACTTGTTCAGAAATATTTCTAAAATTAAATATTGCAAACAACGAATAGAAAAATATAAATCAAATAAACTCACTCATTTCTCGTGGTATAGTTTATTTCTAAGTAGAGCGACATCGACTGTGTTATATATTCGGTGTTATTTTGGTTTTCTAAACAAATTAGAGATTTTCTAAATTTTTCCTCGCCGTTTAGAAACTTTTCACAGCGGACATTTTGAAAAAAAAAACCCTGCAACACACATTATAATAAAGTACCTGTGTAGTGTACCTTACTTACACTTACATAATATTGACAAACTGTGACCGTGAAATCTTTTGAAGAATATTTACATCATATTTCTATAAATCTTCATTATTTTTTTTTAATAAAACAATTCTAGTTGCTTCGGTTTGTGTTTACAGTTTAGCCTTTTAGGTATCGGTTTCCCTAATTTATTGTTAATTATTTATCTACGAATTGTTAGATTTTACTTAGAATTACTTAGAGATTGAATTTATATTTTTACCTATAATTAAATACCGGTACGGTACTATATTATATATACCGGTATATAGGCTTATATGCGACATATATATACCGAATACCAACCCCTACACTAAACTACAGTGTATTATTTTCCAGTTATAAACTTGGCCTGACCACATCAAATACTTTAAAATATTGGGCGATATATATAATGTTAATTAAACATCCTAAAATTGATTACTGTATCCAATACAGCACCTGCACACTACCCAGTATACACAGCTCATGCACCACTAGTGCTACTCGATACACATATATATGGCTTTGGATTATCGCTGATAGCTGATTTATTATATATATAGTTCGTAAACCTGACGCGGAACGCGGAACGTGGAACGTGGAACTATGTTCCGACCGGAATCTAGTGCTCCCTGGAATAATCTTATATAAATGACTCACGTTGTCGCTACTAACTTATCCACATTGGCTCGCGTTCTACATTCTATTTTATATATTTTGTTGCAGCTGACCTCGTCGACTCTCGTGTCTCTTCCGTTCCCGAGGACCAGGACACACCCACGGTACGCACTGATCCACGGAGTCAGTTGCTACTCACAGTGCCACAGCCGTACCAGAGACGGTTGGTAGTGGTGAATGGGGAGCCGAGTAGTCCAGTCGAGGGTGATGATCCTCGTAGTCCAGGGTGGACGCGTACCTGGGACAGACGGACGGCTAGGTGAGTGGGGGTGAGACGCGGGGGTGGGGTAGGTGAGTGGGGGTGATACGCGGGGGTGGGGTAGGTGAGTGGGGGTGAGACGCGTACCTGGGACAGACGGACGGATAGGTGAGTGGGGGTGAGACGCGGGGGTGGGGTAGGTGAGTGGGGGTGAGACGCGGGGGGGGGGTGGGGGACAGACGGACGGATAGGTGAGTGGGGGTGATACGCGGGGGTGGGGTAGGTGAGTGGGGGTGAGACGCGGGGGTGGGGTAGGTGAGTGGGGGTGAGACGCGGGGGGGACAGACGGACGGATAGGTGAGTGGGGGTGAGA
The DNA here is from genome assembly GCA_032718475.1 of Nemertoderma westbladi. Taxonomy (NCBI): domain Eukaryota; kingdom Metazoa; phylum Xenacoelomorpha; order Nemertodermatida; family Nemertodermatidae; genus Nemertoderma; species Nemertoderma westbladi. The sequence continues at coordinate 37,484 of JAUCBJ010001760.1, forward strand.
CGCGGGGGGGGGTAGGTGAGTGGGGGTGAGACGCGGGGGGGGGGGGGTAGGTGAGTGGGGGTGAGACGCGGGGGGGGGGTAGGTGAGTGGGGGTGAGACGCGGGGGGGGGGGGTAGGTGAGTGGGGGTGAGACGCGGGGGGGGGGGGTAGGTGAGTGGGGGTGAGACGCGGGGGGGGACAGACGGACGGATAGGTTCAGTGGGGGTGATACGCGCGGGTGGGATAGGTGAGTGGGGGTGAGACGCGGGGGGGGACAGACGGACGGATAGGTGAGTGGGGGTGATACGCAGGGGTGGGGTAGGTGAGTGGGGGTACTACTACTAGGATTGCAGCTGCATTTTTAAGAATGCTGTGCCGGCTTGTCAACAAAATTGCACCGCCACAACTCCCTATCACCCATGACATTTGCTAGATCATCCGCATCTTTAAGGCCAGTGTCCTTTAAGATGCGTCTCAAGAAAGTCATGGGCTGTCCACCATGCTTATTCACTCCATGAGGCTGCCAAAGTACAAGATTATGCACTGGCTGGTCCTCACGGCGAAAGCAATGTCCTGCAAAGCGGAGGCGATTTTGTTCTAGTGTCAAGCTTGGGGGAACCAATGAGACACCTCCAATGTTATATAGTGTCTGGTTGGAGATGTGTGCATTGTACTTGACACAATGAACCCGGCGTAGCATTCTTGTGAATGTGCCATCCAGAGATTTGGTGTCCTCAGCAGTTAGAGCCCAGCATGGACTCCCGTAGAGGAGTACTGGAACTACTGCTGCTCTAAATAATCGGACCTTAAGTTTCCGATTAATTCTCGGTGACTTCCAAATCCTGGAAAGCCTATTCAAGGCTGCCCATGCCTTTCCCTTACGTATTCGAAGGTCCTCACCTGACTTCCGGATCCATGATCCCAGGTAACAGAAGTCGTCCACATGCTCAAGCATACCATCCTTTGAGCTTATGCTCATCCGATCAGAGACTTGCTGAGGACTTTCAAAGTTAACTGTCAGAATTTTGGTCTTTCTGGAGTTAATAGAAAGACCAACACTAGAAGCAGCATGTTCTAATGAGCTGAGGAGCCGTTGGGCTCCCTCTAATGATTCTGAGAGTACTCCTAAGTCATCAGCAAAGTCTAGATCAGTTAGGTACTTGGCAGGATTTCCTCGACTTCTGGAGCCAGTAGGTGGAGTTATCATCACCCCATCATCATTATAATGATCTAAGGACATGCGTAGAACATAGTCAACCACAATAATGAACAAGAATGGTGCAAGTGTGTCTCCTTGGAGGACGCCCCATAACACTTCAAATGGTTCTGTGTCACCGTCAACAGTAGACACAAATGTTGTCGAACCATCGTATACTGATCTGATTGCTGCAATAATTTCATCAGGAATCCCATATAATGAAAGTATGCTGAACATACGTGAGCGAGAGACTGAATCAAAGGCCTTGAAGAAGTCAACAAAGATAACAGCCAGATGCCTGTCTTTCTTTTTTGATAACTCTTCAATTATCCTTCTAAGTGCCAAAATGGGCTCCATGGTCCCACGACCTTTACGGAACCCATTCTGATTTCCACGGAGCAGTCTCTCAATGGGATCCCTGATGCGATTTAATAGAATCCTATTGTATAGCTTTGCAGCAATCGAGATCAATGAGATTCCCCGAAAAGAACCATAGAGTGTTAGGTTGCCCTTCTTGGGAACTGGCACCAACTTATTTGTTTTCATTTCTTGTGGGACTCTTGTTGTTCGGTACATGTCTACTATGATGGGATAGATGAGCTTTAAACACTCAGGTATTTTAAAGACCTCAGGGGGAACACCATCTACTCCACTGGCACGATTGGTCTTAATGCTCTTTGCAGCAGCCTTCACTTCTGCAAAGGAGATATCGCCAATGGGAATATCTGGGAGTACAGACTCAGACACTTTTACTTCTATAAAGTTATCAGGCAATACCCTGTCATTATTGAGGAGCTTTTCAAAGTGGGCTTTCCAACCATTGAGGCGATCGGCTGGTGATTCAGCCTTAACCTTGGTGGTTGGTTGGCTTTTCCGCCCAGTAAGCAGATTGATCGATTTCCATGCCTGGGATGATTGCCTGCTGTCGTCAGCATCATTGATGGCATCAACCTGTTGGTTTATTAGCTCCTGTAGATTAGCAGAGTACTGCCTGTTCAGGGACCTAGATGCAGCCTTAACTGCATTCTTGGCCGCTGTAGTCTGTTTGAGTCGGGACTCTTTCTGCGCCTTATGAAGGTCATTTCGGCACTTCTGAATTTTGTTGTCAGTCCAGGGGGCCCTTTTCCTGTTTCGAGGGTATACAGGAACTGTTTCTGCAGCTGCTAACTTAACTGCTTCTGTAAAAGCAGTATAACCCTCACAGTGATCTGCCACCTCAGAGGCAAGAGCCTCATACCTGTTGCTCAGCTGTAGTGTGAAGCTGGATCTCACACTTGGCTGTTGCAACAGAGGGTAGGTGAGTGGGGGTGAGACGCGGGGGGGGGGGGGGGGGGGGGGGCAGACGGACGGATAGGTGAGTGGGGGTGATACGCGGGGGGTGGGGTAGGTGAGTGGGGGGGGGGGGGGGTTATGTGGGCATGACCGGTGATTTGAGGGAGGGGCAGGTCGTATAGTCCAGGATGGACTAATTCGTGGGTCACACGGCCGTGGGGGGGGGTAGTCCAGGGGGTAACACACATACATGTAAAGTGCGCTTCCTTCCCGTATTTAAGAGATTCTATTAGCATTCTGTGTTTCACTTGCCTTTAAATATTATAGCTGAAATGAAATCTAATTAATGGAGACATTTACTTCGAGAGCTTATAAATCAAATCAACCGAGGTGTAGGCTGTATGTACGGCTGACAGTGTACGGCTGATAGTGTACGGCTGATAGTGTACGGCTACTCATAAACACGTAAAGTCGTAGATTTATTGATTAGGTCCGCGGTAGTTGTATCTTCTGCTTTTATCTTCTAACAGCCCAGTACTTTTCCACTTTCCGTTACATATTGTACATCGATGGAGCGATTTAATTGTTCCAGTCTAGACTCATTCGTTTGCTGTTATTGGGTTAACCTTAACGAGTTTTTAATTAGGTCTCTCCACCACCCAATAGGATAATAGTGTCGCACCGTTTGTGTGCTAAGGTGTGTGTAGTAGTAGACACTAAAAGGATAGACAATTAAAACCGAAATAGTGTTAGTTCTGAGAAATTGTGGTACTTTAGTAAACAATCCTGGGAATATATTAGTTCGGTTATGGGATATTGGAATTGGTGGTCTCCAATTGTTTAAATCGCGTTTAATATTAGATTGTTAAATTATTTTTACTCCAAATAAACTGATGCGTTTTTCCCGATATATTTAGGTGCGATGATTTAAGAATTTAAATATTTGATTTGTTTCAATTAAATTAATTAATATACCGCGTTTCTATTATGAGATATTTATACTGTAAGGAGGCTACGTTGACTTACAGGTAAGCTTAACGAATTTATAAAGTCAGGGGGTCGTGGCTACACTTGAGTTTCCATCCCCCATTTACGCAGACGGCACAGTATAATTACCCCAACCAACAACTATAAACACGTTTATTTTCTCATAAATAATTTATACAAGTTCCGCTCTAAATTTCCTTATTTAGCCCTTTTAACAGCCGCATCGTTTAAACTAAATGTTTACCTCGGTATAGTATCAATTCCTGTGGGTGACCTTTATTTTATGAGCTAATCGGCTAGAATGAGTAATTGATATTAAACTAATTAACGAGCAATAAGTTGTATTGACGTAGGCCGCTCGCTGTATTCTATCGGATCGTAAAGGATAAATTCCTATCCAACGCTCAAAGTCCGCCCTCGCACTTCTGTGTTCTCGCCAAATATTCGCTATTTAATTGAACCTCACCATCTCTTGTTTACCACCTATTGCGTTTTCCCTGAAACCAACTCAACGTTTCCTACAACTGTAATTCCGTTATGCTGATAATGTGCCAGATATACTGTGTATTGTGTACCGCCCAAGACGAGGTTGTTTTATAATTTATACAGAGGGGAAATATTGACAAGTATTGTGTTGGAAAACGTAACTATATAGGGAGAAATACGGCTTTATTGTTCTACTATATTTATTTCCCTGTTTTTTTTCCCTGCAGTTCTTATACTAATATTAATCACGTAATGCACTCGTAGTATCGCGTTATTGATCATTGTGTTTGAGAATCTGGGCAATCCTTATTGTATCCCATACTTCCCCGTTGTTATGCGTCAGTTGCTATGGCAGCTAGCAGCAACCACCATGCTCACACAGTGCCCCATCTGCTACAGAACGAGATTGCTTACTGGGGCCCATCCGGTTTCTCCCACCATCGCCTTAGTAACAGAGTCAAATTACCTTCCCGGTAATCCCGATTAACTTTCCTATTGTGTTTTGATTATAAGGCTTTATAATGAGCAACGCAACATAAATAGGGCGTTTGTTTGAATTTGTCAGATTAATTTGTTCCTCTGGGTCGATATGACAATTTAAACTGCCATAAACAAATATAAAAGTAAAGGCCCATGTGAATAATACCAGGATTTCACTTTTCGGTCGTCTTTTTATTGGAATTTTATATATGAAGATTTTTTATTTTTTTAATTTATCTTTATTAAGTGTTTTATAGCGCTTATTTCTGTCTTATAACCTGTACATATACTAATTCGTTTATTGTTTTGGTTAGATTCAGCCCTTCTGTAACCCGTATTTTTGGTGTACAACTGGTATTCTTCACATGGGGGTAACTGCCAAGTGAAATATAACGGCAGAAAGTCTGGTATTCTTCACATGGGCCAAAATAAACATATTTTATTAAAAATTCCGAAACTAATTATTATGTTTGCTCTACAGAGATGGCGGCCCCCCAGGCTCGCCCCGTTCCTCTACCCTGCCCCCACCCACGGGGCCCAAACCCCCCGCCCTGGTGCCCCCACCAATAGGCCCCAAACCCACGGGCAACTCCTACCTACAGACGACCACCACCAGCCGATACCGCGACGAGTACGCTGACGATGGTGATGACGATGATATAGTGGCTGAGTCTAAGGAAGTTCGGGCCCTTCCGCCAGGGGGCGCTGGGAGAGGAAGCAGCTCAATGTAAGCCAGTAGTCTGCGACCTTCCATTCTATTTATAGTATTTATTTAGGGTTTACTATACGTAAACGTAACATAGATAATTAGGGTTAGATAAGAGCGAGAGTGCGATGTCTAGATTCAGGAGACCCTAAGAGGACATGAAATCCTCTTTTTTTATGTTTTGATTTTTTTTATTGTGTTAGCAGACTGACTGATACAGACTGGCAGACTGATTGGTTTATTACATTATGTTTCGAGATAGGGGGCGGGGGGGGGGGGGGGGGACTTCAAATGAATCCCGTCTCGGCGAATCTCACCTCAATCTTAAATTCTCAACTTATTAAAGGAGCAGGTTAGGGTGGCACATTATTATATCCTAAACAGTAAACTAACTTAAACTAACTACAGTTTTATTTTTGGGAGTTATCAGCTGTTAATAGTAGATTTTCCCCTGGAGGGGGTTGAATTTTTATTGCTTCGAAAGTTCCTCCTTTCTGTATGTTTCATATTAAAGTTTATGTTATGTTAAGGGGGGGGGGGGGGGGGGGTGTTTTTCTTAGGGGCCCCGTAGATATTTAACGGATCCACTCTTGTATGCGTTTTAACTGCTTAAACTGTTGGTATATTGGTAATATCCACCGGGCGTGTGGAAAATACAATTTTACAATGTTATCAGACAATATTTTTTCAGCGATATAATTTTTATTGGCCTTTACCTATTTATCTGACAGACAATCCAGTCATCTATAGAAAATCACTAAGTAATAAAAATAAGTTTCCAGTGGCTTAAATAGTTCCATGTGTGTGTCAGTACGGTGTCTGTCTGGGAATATCTCATTCTCGGCTTTATAACCAGGATAGTTCACTGGTGAGTCAGGAAGATGGGGATACGAGTCCCACACCCTTCTTACCTACACGAGGTACAGGTGTTTAAGTGTTGAGTTAAATTGTAGGTGTTAAGTGTAAGTTTATCCTCCGTAATGTTCCAACCTCCTTCCTACACTAGGCGGCGTACGGAAGAATACCAACAAAGTAACAATTACGAGTCCACCTACGATCGCCCTCCATCGGGGAGGAATGGAACTGGGTCCCGCAGGGACAGGGTCGACCAATGGGAAGACGAGGATGATGATGATGACGTCATCGCCGGAAGTAAGGATGTTCGTGCAGCCCCACCAGGGGGCGCTGGTGAGTATTCGAGGGGCGAGCCACGCAATGAGCGCACAACGAAAACCTATCGTATAATACTATAATTAGCAATACCAGAATTATCATCTATTCGCATCTCCCTAGAGCTCGTGGGTTCGAGCCCTACAACTTCTTCTACTTCTTTTATTTTGAATTATTTTTACGTCGAATTATCGGCTTTTTAGTGAAGACAACCAAAACAGGACACTCAAAAACCGACAGCAGAGCCGACAGTTGTCTGCTACACAGTTTTATTCAATTAATATAATTAAATTATTTTCCATTAAATAACAATTTACTGCCTTTCATTAAACTTCATACTAAACAGTAAAGATTTTGAAGGCCGACGCCCGCTGGTAAAGTACAAATAGAACCATTTTGATATTTTTACTTGTTGAAAAATTAACGCAGGACTGGGACCGGGATTCGAACCAGGGACAGTGTGCTGACTCTTCTACTGAGCTACCCAAGCTCCAGAGCAAACGGTTCAACAATTATTATTGTTGAATTATTAAACAGTTGACCAGCCAGTGCATAATCTTGTACTTTGGCAGCCTCATGGAGTGAATAAGCATGGTGGACAGCCCATGACTTTCTTTAGACGCATCTTAAAGGACACTGGCCTTGAAGATGCGGATGATCTAGCAAATATCATGGGTGATAGGGAGTTGTGTCGGCGCAATTTTGTCGACAAGCTGGCACAGCATTCTTAAAAATGCAGTTGCAATGCAGCATGCCGATCCTATTAAACAATTGATATGACTTTGGTGCCCATCAACTCTGTATGGAGAAGACCCTACTGACTTCTCACTTTTAAACAAACCTTTTTAACGTCCCAAATTTTATTTTAATTACTTTTCCAGGCGGCTCGTCATCCCGACAGCACCAGTCGTCGTCGTCCTATAGAGAGTCCTCGTCGCGTCAGCAGTCGGGATCCACCCGTAGCCACGGTGCCGGTACCCTCCCTCCCGCCTTCGCGGACGATGACGCCAGCCCCTTCGTACTCGACGACGAGGACGACGACCTCGCGTTCGGCCAGTCCGGAGTCCGGAGCGCAGGCGGCGGCGGCGGTGCCGACGCGGTCGACTACGACGACGAGGACGAGGAGGGGGCCACCGGACTGACCCGGGGGGGAACCCTGCGGTACGAACGCGAGGAGCTCTGGAGGAACCCCACGCTCCCCGAGTTGGTGGAGTACCTCAGGAGTCGGGATGAAACCATCCTGGTCAACTCGACCGCGTATCTAACCAACCTGACCCATCAGGATGAAGTGATAAAGGTTAAAGCGAAGAACGAGGGAGCCATTCCGAGGCTGATTGACCTGGTTGAGCACCCCAATGGGGAAGTCTGCCGCAACTCGTTGTGCTGTCTGCGCAACCTCAGTTGCGGCTCCAACCTGGGCGACAATAAAGTCGCGATTAAGAACGCCGGCGGTGTCAGCGCGCTGGTCCGAGTCCTGCGTTCCACGACCGACTCGGAGACCAAGACGTTGTCCACGGCGGTGCTGTGCAACGTCTCCTCCCACAAGCAGGTCCGCATGCAGGTCCTGGAGGAGGCCCTGCAGCCAATCGTGGAGCACATCGTGATCCCGTACTCGGGTTGGTCGGCGGAGGACCGGCTCGACGAACGCAACCAGGGCCGCCGCTACTCCGCGTGGTCCCACTGCTACCAGCACGCGACCTGCTGTCTCCGCAATCTGTCCGCCGACGGGGACGAGTTCCGACGACGTATTCGCGAGTGCGACGGCCTCATCGATGCCCTACTCCACGTCATCAACACCGGGATCAATACCAACGACTTGGACAACCGATCCCTCGAACATTCCGTGTGCATCCTCCGGAATCTCACCTTCCGGTTGGCCCCCGAGTTGGAGAAGTCGAGACGCGGCGATAAAACCTCGACTAAAGGGCCCAACGTCGCGCCGGAAGCCAAGAAGAAGAAATCAGCTGGGTGTCTCAGCGGAGGAAGTAAGGGTAGTAAAGCCGGAGGCCCTCCCAGATCCATTCCGGCAGTGGAGGTGAAACAATACAAGGAGAAGTCCGTCCCGGATTCCGACCCAAATGCGACTGGTACCGATCTCCTGTGGCAACCATCGACCGTCCAATCCTACATCGATCTACTCCGCGGGTCGTACAACACCAACACGCTGGAGGGAGCGGCGGGCGCCTTGCAGAACCTCACGGCGGGCGAGTACCGTTGGTGTCCGATGGTGCGCTTCGCCGTTCGCAAGATGAAGGGGCTGACGGCGCTCACCGATCGGCTCTCCATGGAGAATGATTACATCATAACGGCGACTGCCGGGGCCTTTAAGAATCTCTCGTTGGACATAACGAACCGGGATCTTATCGGGAAGTACGCGATGCCGTCTTTGATTGACAAGCTGCCCCCCGGGGATGAGAGGGATTACTCGGACGTGGACATGCCCATGGTGACCACGGTGCTGCAGTGTCTACGGCAATTGTGTGCGACGACACGCGATGTCAACACGAAGGAGAGCGAGGAGAGAGAGAAGAAACGACCGCCGCCGATAACAAACTCGTTGAAGTTCGTCGCGGATGGCGGTTTGGAACGAACGATTCCCCTCGCCAAGGCCAAAATCCTGGACCCCAAGGCGGTCGCTGGTAAGGAGCGGTTGGAGGACCATCTCAAGGTGCCGAAAGAGTGCCAAGTATCCGCGCAGAATCTCCTCACAACGTTGTGGATGAACAAAGATAAATCGTTGCAGGACGCGTTCGTGCGCGACGGTTGGAGCGGCGAGCACTTCCGTCCCGGCGGGAAGTTCGTCCCGCGGAAGTCGCGATCCGCCTCGACGGCCGACATGGTCGAGTCCCCGAGCCACGCGGCGTCGGCTCGCAAGCTGAACGCGAGCGACGGCGGCGAGCCCCGACGGGGTTCCCACAAACAGAACGGGGCCATCCCCATGTCGGACCACGGTTACTCCACGATGGAGCGACGACACCGCGCCGAGAACGGCTACTATAACTCCACGGAGGAACTGATCGCGAACAACCACGAGGATCTCCCGCCGCCCACCGCAGCGAGTAAAGGCGACCCGGTTTACGCGTCTATCCGCAAGGATCGTAGACCCTCGAACCGGGGGGCTCACGATAACTATAGCAACGATCGGTCCGGCTACCACGACGACGACGACGGGCGGGATTACTCCGAGGATCCCCGCAGACAGGGATCCACGAACGCGGCCTACAACCGCAGCGGGTCCCAGGATTACTCGTACCAGGACGACGCCGGTTACAACAACGCTAGTTACTCCGAAGCCCCGCCAAGTGGCGCCGCTCACAGCTGGGTCTAACCCAACCGACACTGTCTCCTATTGTGCCTGTAGACTGTCATTATTTGCAAGATAACTTCTCTCGAGAAAGTAACAGACAAAATGTTAATAAACTATTTGAGAACTTCCTCTGTATTTAGTATTACTGTAGTGTTATGTAATTATAATATTTTGTATTGGATTTCCCATAATATTTTAGATTTAGGAACTATCTCACACTCACTCACTTCGGTTACGCTGTTTCTTTGATGCTTTGTTATACAAGTAGGTCGCTTTTATACCTAATTTGATAAATATTATTTAAAATTTGTATTAACGGTGTTTGTTTTTTTGGTTGCAAACGACGTTATCTTTTGGGGGGGAGTAACAGCTAGTTTTACACCATGTGTCCACCTACCTGCACATCGGTTCCCGTACCCAATGTGTAACACTGGGCCGTCTTCAAACAATCTGTTGTTAGATTGAGCTCCTCAGTTCGTTGTAACTCACTATATTTTTGTATTATATTGTAAATGGGTTGTTCGTTTGCCTGATTGTTTGTTTACGTGGTTTTATGTTTATTATTTTATTGTAAATGAGTTCGTTTAGTTATAGAGAACGTTGAGGCTTTACATATCAATAATATATTTTAAAATAATTAACGCCGAACTATTTATTATATAAGTTTTATAAACTACAATATTAACTATATTTAAATAAACTCAAACTATTTTATTAATTATTACTGCTTCCCCCTTCCAATTTCTCAATGCAATTTTTTTTAAACTTCAAGTTGATGATGCCTTGAGAACCTTGAAGCTTATATTTCTATTTATATCCCCGCCCCCCCCCCCCCCCCCCCCCAGTCTTCTATCCAATGGGATTTTAGTTATATTTTCGAACAGTTTGAAATTGAAACAAATCGAAATTGAACAAAATTCATAAAACTTCTATTTATTTACATTATGGCCTATTATATTGCAAATATTAGGTTGAAAGTTGATTTTATCTAAAGTTAAACCCATTCGGATGTTCTGAACTAGTTGCCACAATGGGTAACCACGAATAGCGTCAGATATTCGGTTTAATAATTGGCTTTTCTACTGGTTTTTGGTATTTTAATTATTTTTTTATTATTATTAGCTTCGGACATTGTTGTAGGCATGGATATCGGTTGTGTAAATATATTAATTAATTAATTAATTAATTTCAGCTGGTGATTAGAGACACACTGCTATTATCACATTTATATAAACTTTTTTTCATTATTTATTTTGAGTAATTAAGTTTCAGATTAATACTAATTTGATTTTAATCTTTATAACTAAATTTATCTGAAATTATTGTATTAATATTTGAGATCTTAGTAAATTTCTTCAGGAAATTTCCGGAAATTTCATATTGAACGTAATTTGGGAAATCAATACATTTTCAATTTTAACTCTTTTATCATTGAATATAGGCCTACCTCCTGCTATTTGACCAGGTTATACACATTTTGAATCTGAAAACACAAGTAGAGTAAACACTGTTAGTGTTTAGTAAATAAATACGGTGAAGTTTTCCAGAAATTTCCTTTAATAAAAAACATATTTCCGGAAAACTCCCATCCCTTCTCCTGTGTAACCAACTATTCCAAAACTTATGTTTGGAATAGTATATGGAAATTTATACCGGTATCTTGATGATTATAATATTAATATTTCAAAAGTCCATAATGAATATATTTTTTAACTTTATTTCACTATTGAGTTTTATTCGTTTGTGATATCATTATTTATCTCACTTAAACCTAAACAGCTCGGATTTCGGATTGTTACCTAATAGGTTCCGGTAGGTTTAGTATAAGAATCAATGCGATGCGATGCGATCTAAGTAGACGATTATGTTTTCTAATCTGTTTTGTTTGTAATAATTTTTTCTAAATATTATTTACTTCATATTGTCGCCTTTGTGGGTAGTTAAGTTCGCATAATGTGCAGGTTTTTTAAATTATTAAATTTGTCAAAATTCTAATATTATTACTTCAAATGCATAAACCACTCTTACACACATGTTTTGATGTTTTCCCCATGAAACCGTTTGTTCGTAGTCAAGTCATGCAATCTAACACGTTCGTGGGGCCTTCGCGCAGCACGAGGCTCAGTTATTAGATAAAAATTCAAATTAAGCAATTCTATCACAAAATATTTATTTAAGAAATTTAACCAAAGCGCCAATAAACAGGGTTGCCACTCACCTGGGAAACCTGGAATAGCCAGGGAATAGTCCGGGAGGGAATTCTATTAAAAATGGGACAAATCAGGAAAAGTCAGGGAATACATACAGTAAATGTGTCATTTGTGAAAATATGTAAAAAAATTTGCTCGCTTCGCTCGCCGTTCCGTTTACACGCATCTCTAAATAAAAATATAAAGTGTCCTAAAGTCTATAAATAGAAATAGAAATTGAATTCTTCAAGAAGAATAAATATAGATAGAAGTAATATAAACTTCAGACTCAAAAACTCAGACTTTCAAAAACTGAAATTGAGTGGCAACCCTGATAAATCAAAGAAAATGCGAATGCCCCCCCCCCCCCCCCACACCCCCACCCAACCCAACCCAACCCAACCCAACCCAACCCAACCCAACCCAACCCAACCCAACCCAACCCTGGCACCCATGTCAGCACCGTTCAGAATGGACACCTTCCTTTAAAGACTTTTGGATAACCAACAATATTATGATTTGTTGGTGTGTTGAATTCATTATTAACAATCGAAAGTGAGATTAGAAGTCAAAACACCGACTTTTATTAGACACAAAATTAGTATTTATGAATTATTATAAATAAATTAATGGGTGTCAGGAACTCCTTACATCTCGCAAACTACTAGAGCTATTTTATTTTTATTTTTCTCATCTCAAAGAGGATATAATGTTTAGTTAGGGCCAAGTACTTGCAACTCACTAAACTATTGTTTCAGGGATTCTAACTGCAATGATAAATTAATTTGCAAAGATGAGCCACCGTAATTTAGCTTTAATATTATTATTATGTGTTACATTCATTAACATGCTGCACATGCATTGATTGCAGCGATATTATCGTGCTGTGCGTGCTAATCAAAGTCAATCAAAGTTGTTAACTGGTAATCCTGATGTTACTACATCCTTAACCTCAAGCATAGATAAGTCTGTAACACGAGAGGAACTCTCCTCATAAGAAAAGCCATACTCACTCCCCCTTTGGCTCTGGAGATATACTGCAGCCTCTCTTGCAGAACTCATTCAACAAATATAATTTCAGAGGACTTTCAACTTTATCCACTTTGAATCTATACTGGACAATAAAGGTTTTAATGTTTTTTCCAATTTTTTTTCTCTTTCATTTAGAGCAGATTTTGATCAAGATTTCAAATATGAAAACTTACTTCTCGAGATATCGCTGTCTGTCCGTTTTACTGTCCGTCAGTGTGTCTTAAAATCGGAATTCGTACTATCTGTCTAAAAGATTTCCAATATTTGTTTTCTTGGACTTCCTTTCTGATGTCAGTATTCAAATTTGGCCTCGTCTTTTCTGTCCGTTGCCTGTCAGTCTGTCCGTCAAAATATAACCGACAGCCAAACAGATAATTGGTAAATCATCAAATGTTAAATCTGACATTCGAAATGGATTCTGCGACCAGGAAAACTAGCTAGAGCTAAACCATTAGCTAGATAGGTCTGCCCTTTTCTTATATTTTTTTGATGGACAGATTGTCGGATAGTCAGAAAGACCGACAGACAGACATACAGACTCACTAGATTTTATTAAAAGTGAAAACAGACCTCAGAAATTAAATCTGCGACCAGGAAAACCCCTATTTCTAAAATCTTATCATGGTTTTGTGCTTTCGTGTTGTTATGTATATTGTATATACTGTATTGATAGACATTCACACATATTAACAGATAGATTTTTCGCGGGAAGGTTCAAACTTTAAAGGCAATTATTTAGGAATGGTATTTTTTCATTTTCAAAATACATCTCCTCCACCATTTTCAACCAAACTAACGTTAATTATTAATTATATAATAATATTAATTATTAATAATTAATTATTAAGTTAGTTAATACTGTAGTTAACAAATTTTACAGTTTTGAACCTAATCACATGTAAGTTTTTTATATGATAGATCAAAGATGGGGCAACATAACTGCACCGCTAGGTGGCGCATTTTTTCATGCTAATTTTGTAGGTTTGTTATAAATAGAATCAAATTATATTAACAAAAAAATTCAAAACGTTGTCAGATTCTTTTATGCAGGGTTGCTATGTGACACCCTCAGAAATTTTCAGACTAATTGCTCAAAAATTGTAAAAGTAGTAGGGTTTTTAAGTTGACAATTTCATCAAAAAAATATTTGGAGATAATCGACCTTTCATTATACATAGTAATACAGTAGTAATTACAATAGGTCTCCCTAAATGGAAATTGTGATAACATGAAAACTAAAAGAGCTATTTAAATAGCGGTTTTCAGATTTTGGAAACACCATTTAATCATGCATTTATAAGTGATCATAAAAATAATTTCGTAATAATTTGGAACAAAATGGTGTATCCCCCCCCCCCCCCCCCCTTTTTTTTAATTAATTATGCTGCGCTGTGCTATAAGCTGTTATTCAATGAAAAAGGAATACAATTTAAATTGACCTGGCGGACATTTAATCTCAGATTGTATATTCCAATCAATTAGACCTACAGCTTAAACTCTACCAGGTTGTATATGGAGGTGCATCTTCGATATATTAAGGTGAGTTACAATGAGTCACAAAGGTTTAGAATTTTAGAAATTCTCCTTAAAATTATTAATATAGGCTACTAAACTGTATTTCAATAAAATACAAATTTTATGTGGAATGGACCTATTTAATTTCTTTATTTACAGAATAAACGCGAATCAAAACGATTTGGTATAGAATAAAACAGAAGCAGAATATACAGTAATATACTACTAGTATCGGCATGCGGGCGCAAACACAACTGTAGGCCTACGCCTACCTCTCTTTAATTTTTCTACTACTACTAGGATCGACATGCTGCATTGCAGCTGCATTTTTAATAATGCTGTGCCGGCTTGTCGACAAAATTGCGCCGCCACAACTCCATATCACCCATGACATTTGCTAGATCATCCGCATCTTTAAGGCCAGTGTCCTTTAAGATGCGTCTCAAGAAAGTCATGGGCTGTCCACCATGCTTATTCACTCCATGAGGCTGCCAAAGTACAAGATTATGTACTGGCTGGTCCTCACGGCGAAAGCAATGTCCTGCAAAGCGGAGTAATATAATTGAGTAATATAATTGAGTAATATAATATTGGAATATAGCAGGAAATGTAAGAGAAACTTAATTTTATCATGACGTCAAAGAAACATATAACACCTTAATAAAGTAATCGCAACCCTACAGACAGACAGACAGTAGTTCAGATGCTGAGACCTCAAACTCTCATAAGTATTCGTAAAAGATTGAGATCAAATTATTGAATAACACCAGTTCAATTCCATTTCTTACAGAATATTATATTCAGTTACCGAAAATATTTAATAGTATTGATGTTGAGGGCCAGTATTATAAATAGGTTTATGTAGTAATTTATATTATGGGAATTTTTGCAATTCTATTTATATTATAAATAATAAACAAATATTAATTAGTATTTTACATAGGGAGAGCTCGCAATATTCGCTAAAATAATTAATTTATATCAGATGTAAATAAATAAATGATATAAAGTTCCCTCAGTTGGTTACCATTTTAATTCGTTTTTTGTCGAATTGATCTCATATTATCTGTATTGAGTATTCGAGTAATACATGTGTATCTGCTACGTCCTTTTGGTAGACATAAAGATGACCATCATCCACTAATAAAAAGTTTTAATTATTACTCAGAGGTTGCCATTGGTTATATTATTTAACCAATCAGTTCTTTGACCAATAATATATGGTTTACAATGCGTGTAATGGAGTTGGTACCCATTCAGAACTACTATAATGTTATATATGTTTATCTAATCTATTCTAATTATCTCGGTCCCACTGGATGGTTGTGGTTTCCCTATAGTTACCCGACAACCCCATGTCATTGTACGTCCGTCTGTGTTACTAAACTATCAACTTTTTTTGCACAATCGTACTCCATATTGCACTCAATAACACCAGATCAGCTACTGTATTTATATCCTTATAAGGGATACTAGAAAGGCATTTCCTAAAGGAAATGCAACCACGAAGCTAAGGAAAATTAAACAAAGGGCCACAATTTGGTTTGTTGCTTAGCCTAGTTTAGTAGCATTTGTCAATAATTAACTTCTATTCCCATGGAAACTAGAGTTCTCTGGAACTGTTGGTTTAACCTTTGATAAAAGATTAGTCCAGATTGTGGTTCAGATAACACTTTCCGAGTTTCAGAAAATATTGTAGTTTATGTCCAAATTACCGATTTTCTATCAAAATGCATCTGTTTGCAGGGGTTTTCATGGAAACTGAAAAATAGAACAATGTAATTCGGATGCAGAATAAGTCATATAGTTGGGGTAGGTCTTGGTCCCAAGTCATAATACTATTAACTTGTGCTTCAAATTATCATTTTATAAATTTTAACGTCTGTTTAGTCTTATTGCTATGGTAACTGGATTGTGTAATTAACCTCGATTGACTTGTATATGGACCTTATAGATAAGTTGCAAAACACCAAATTTATATATATTACATTATTTTGCTACAAATAGAGTATTGAATTTAGACTTGAGTGATATAGACTTTAATAAACTCCAGTCACCATGGTAACTAAATATTTCTGGAATGTTTTTAGTTTCACTAAAAGTTCCAACTAGTGGTCCAGATAACACATACCCAGTTTCATTAAAATTTATCATGAAGTCTATGTCCAAATGAGTAATTTTTGCATAAAAACATCTGTTTTCAGCGGTTGTCATGGTAACTGCAAAATAAAACAATGAAATACGGACGCAGAATAATTTATATGGTGGGGTTAGGGGTTGGTCCCAAGTTATAACACCTTAACCTTAGGCTTCAAATTAACATTTTATAAATTTTAACATCTGTTTAGCCTGGTTGCCAAGGTAACTGGATTTTCTATTTAACCTCAATCGGCTCAGCTATGGATATTATAGTTGAGTTGAGAAACCCCAAGTTTATATGTATTATAGTTTTCCTACAAATAGAGTTACAAATATTGACTTGAAATACATAGACTTTTTTCTAAGTCCGTTGCCATGGAAACCAGATTTTTCCTGGATATGAGACCCATCCCACACGACGCGCCTTGATGAGTTGTATATGCATGCAAAATTTCAGGGTACTTTTAAAGGCTAGTTTTTTCACCTATCAAAAAACACTAAATCTGCTCCATACAAGTAAAACAGCCCACTATGAATACACCATCTCAGCTAAGGAAAATCTTTCTTAGCGAAAGTAGTTGATTTTCCTTAGCTTCGTGGATAATAATGTAATTCGGATGCAGAATAAGTCATATAGTGGGGGTAGGTCTTGGTCCCAAGTCATAATACTATTAACTTGTGCTTCAAATTATCATTTTATAAATAGTAACATCTGTTTAGTCTTGTTGCTATGGTAACTGTACTTTCTAATTAACCTCAAACGGCTTGGATGGATATGGAAATTATAGATGAGTTACAAAACCCCAAGTTTATATATATTACAGTTTTGCTAGAAATAGAGTTATCAATATAGACTTGAATGATATAGAGTTTAATAAACTACAGTTACCATGGTAACTAAATTTCTGGAATGATTTAAGTTTCACTAAAAGTTCCAACTAGTGGTGCAGATAACACATACCCAGTTTTGTAAAATTTTATCGCGAAGTCTATGTCCAAATGAATAATTTTTGTATAAAAACATCTGTTTTCGGCTGTTGTCATGGTAACTGAAAAATAGAACAATGTAATTCGGATGCAGAATAAGTTATATAGTGGGGGTAGGGGTTGGTCCCAAGTCATAACACCTTGCCCTTAGGCCTCAAATTAACATTTTATAAATTTTAACATCTGTTTATCTCGGTTGCCAAGGTAACTGGATTTTCTATTTAGCCTCAATCGGATCTGCTATGGACCTTATAGTTGTGTTGCAAAACCCCAAGTTTAAATCTATTATAGTTTTCCTACAAATAGAGTTATAAATATTGACTTGAAATACATAGACTTTTTTTGAAGTCCGTTGCCATGGAAACCAGATTTTTCCTGGATATGAGACCCGGCCCAAAAGATGCGCCTCGCCGAGTAGTATATACATGCAAAATTTCAGGGTACTTTTAAAGGCTAGTTTTTTCGCCTATCAAAAAACCCCAAATCTGCCTCACACAAGTAAAATAGCCCACTATGAATAGACCATCTCAGCTAAGGAAAATCTTTCTTAGCGAAAGTAGTTGATTTTCCTTAGCTTCGTGGATATTTAGCATTAATTACAGCGATCAGTGGATTGGTTACAGACTAGGTCAGTAAACCGATGGAGTCTCTATTGGATACACATATTTGAGTAAGTATTATATGAATTATTTTGAAAATATTTACAAAAATATAATATAATATATAACCACAAACTTTTAATTCATATTAATAATATTGATAATACTAACAGTTTCTGAACTTAAATATTTATTAATATATATATATATATTTAACTTGGAAAACAGTATTACACTTTATATTGTCGTAATATAATATTACAATTTTAAAATACTTTAATTGGACATGCCGTTAGGTGTAATTTTATAGTCCTAATTGTACACATTGATTGTTGAATGTATAGCAAACTAGAATTTTTATATTTAATAGGCCGCCTACTCAGAATTTTGGTTATTATATCTGATTCTAGTTTGCTATCGTATTTTTGTAAAGTTGTTTATAGTGTTTAATTCTAGCGCAATGTCTTATTGTATCTTACTGTTCGAATTGATAATATTTAATATTAGCTTAATATGCCTATCGTACGGAGTTCTGAATTGTGACTTATTTAATTTAGTACTACAAGTAATCGTAAATGATATGTGCTCTTTTCTTGTTGGTTGTTGCCAATATGGACTTATCCTAACTGTAGTTATGCGTGCTACTGTACTAACTAGTTCATTATAGTATCACATTAACATTGAATCATTAAAGGCCATGATACACCACAGGAGCGGAGAGCGGCGAGCGGCAGCCGGCAGCGGCGGGCGGCCGCGGCGAGCGGCCACTGTGAACGGCGACTTTTGATTTGATACACCAGAGGAGCGGCGAGCGGTGGTGTAATTTGTGGTGTATCATCACCCATAGAATATATTGTGTTCTATTTTTAAAAAGTGGCCGCTCCTGTGGTTTATCATGGCCTTTAACAATAATGAGAAATGTTATTATTAAATATCCAAGATGAATCTGAGTCCGGTCCCTTCCAAATGAAGTCTCTCCCACTCATCCATCCTATCAATCTGACCCCCAGTTAACTCTGTTTTCCATTCCCCCGTCTGGCCTTTCCTCATAAATTCGCTACTAACTAACCCAGTGATCTCCCGAACTCCGTCTACAACTAACTCCTTATTTACGGCGCCGTTCAGTTTCATACTATTAAACGAAAGATGCTCGACCAACTGGGAGACCTTTTCGTCATCAAGAGATTTCTCCAGGAATTTAGCGGTTTTTCGAATAACACCCGGTAAATCGGCCTTCATTTCCTCAAAGGTGATAAACAAAATGCTACTATTTTGTTTGGCCGATCGCCAATACCCGAGAATGTGAGGAAGGAACGGCGAATAATAACCTGAAACCCCGGAGATAAACGCATCGAAAAAATTGGACAAAGACCCGTTATAACCATGGAATACCTTCCAGTGATGATACAAAGAGATACAAGCATCTCTGGGATTGCGAGCAACGTATATGATCTTAGCTTTTTTCTCAATCACCTCATGAGGGATCATGTCTATAGATAAATGTGTTTTTATAATTCTTGGGGTGTTTGTTATTTTGTCTATCCAGTCCATTGTAGTTGTACCGGGAGGGAAGCTATATCCCTCCACTTTAGTGTCGCTCAATGATTCTTTTGAGACTGCGATTCTAGGGGCGCACCACTCATTGGCCTCAAAGCCTAACAGAGCCGTTGCTTCGAAAAATGGAACTCGCATTTCCAGATTGACCTTTTTGGCGGTTGCGATATCAACATTATTCATGATATTCCAGACCATTTCCTGGGTCCAGGTAGTGCCGCATTTCGGGAAAGACGATATCCATACATCATCCTCTCTGGCGGGAAATTCAAATATTCTATTGTAGTGCGATTTGTAGATTCGCGGGAGAATTTGGCGGCTCGGTAGGAAGCGAGTAAATCCATCTTTATAATATAATTCACGGTTTTTGAATTCCTCGTAAATCCTGCCAGATATTTCTTCAGTGGAAACGTTATCGGGTAGTGCTGAACTCATCTTATATCGATTCACTATTGTGGTGAAGGTTGCTATAGCAACATGTCTATTTATTGGGCGTTGTCCCAAGGAAAGAATAACTTTTTGCATTAAATAAATATTAAATTTTATATACAGTAAAGATTTAATACAATATTAAAAGATAAATAAATTGATTTTATTCATTTAATGTTCTACTGTATAATAGTAACTGTATTATTCGACTAATGTTAGTCTAACTAAGCTAATAATGAAACTAAAGGCACTGAATTATAGTAAGTCTTAAAGTCCAATATTATTATAGCTTGCATTTGGTACCAATTAATACTCGAGGTTACTTACACCATATGGTAACCGCAGTGCCCGTTGCGCTGCGCCTGTTGCCATAGTTACCCCAGTTGTATTTTAATTGGTCGTCAAACTTTAAACTGAAGATTACTTAACCCCAATACGGCCTGCTTTGCTATTTAATTATTAGTAATCAAATAATAATTCCAGCCCATGACATGCCGGTTTGCTGTAAATAGTTATCATTATTATTTACCTAAGGTTGACAAACCCTACATTCTACAATGTGGCGACTGCAGTGAGGTTGCCAACATTCGGGGGGGGGGGGGGGGGGGGGGGGGGGGGGGGGGGGGGATGTGGACCTAGTAAAAATAGAGAGTCGATTGGGTTCAGTGGTTTCGGGTTGATCAGTGAAGTGAATAAAACGATGCCACTTTGAGTTTAAATGAAATGTTTATTTCGATTCTTTAGGTTAAAAATAAATAGAAGCCGGCAGGAAATCTGAATATTAACACGGTAACTAAAAACAATGACAACTGGAAACAAACAAAGATATAATTGAATGAATTAATTAATACAACTAAAGGGTGTACCAGTATTTATAGACAGAAACAGAGTGAATCGCTGTATGAAGCCTTACATTGGGGCAGGTTTTGATCCTCAGTAACAGTGCCAGAGCAGTTTCTACTGCTAACATAGACAATGGTTTTGACCCCATAAGTTCATATATCGTTGCATTACTAGTGTATCGTCCGACGCAATGTAAATTCCGAAGTGACTGTCGATGGAAAGAGTCAAGAGATTCCAGGTCGGAGACACTCAGAGATCTCATAGACAATGGGAGATTGAACAATATCTTGGGCTCTGCAATAATTGTCTTCCATTGAGTTTATATAGTTTTTATTGGATACCACCGAACTGTATACGAACACCATTATTACATACTGTAGTCATATATATTTTGCAGTCTAATAAGCTAGCGAGGTAATTAATGCAACTTTAAGATTGTCTTCAAGGCCTATTTTACATTCAAATGACCCGTATTTTTTCACCTCATAAAGACATCTACTGTCTCAATGTGATTGATTACCACGTATTGTAACTTCAAATTTGATAAGTTTTACTTTGTAAAGAGGTAATGCTTATTCTGTATTCTATTT
>JAUCBJ010001761.1:0-48286 GCA_032718475.1 Nemertoderma westbladi
TGGGGTTATTTTTCGAAATAAAACAAGTTGAGATGTTTCAATTCAAACCGCGATTTCACAAGTACCCATAGAAATCTATTTTCATGGTTCATGCAAAACTTGCTAATAAAAATTGATCTTTCTTTCATTATTCATTAGGCTGGCTGGCTGGCTGGCTGGCTGGCTGGCTGGCTGGCTGGCTGGCTGGCTGGCTGGCTGGCTGGCTGGCTGGCTGGCTGGCTGGCTGGCTGGCTGGCTGGCTGGCTGGCTGGCTGGCTGGCTGGCTGGCTGGCTGGCTGGCTGGCTGGCTGGCTGGCTGGCTGGCTGGCTGGCTGGCTGGCTGGCTGGCTGGCTGGCTGGCTGGCTGGCTGGCTGGCTGGCTGGCTGGCTGGCTGGCTGGCTGGCTGGCTGGCTGGCTGGCTGGCTGGCTGGCTGGCTGGCTGGCTGGCTGGCTGGCTGGCTGGCTGGCTGGCTGGCTGGCTGGCTGGCTGGCTGGCTGGCTGGCTGGCTGGCTGGCTGGCTGGCTGGCTGGCTGGCTGGCTGGCTGGCTGGCTGGCTGGCTGGCTGGCTGGCTGGCTGGCTGGCTGGCTGGCTGGCTGGCTGGCTGGCTGGCTGGCTGGCTGGCTGGCTGGCTGGCTGGCTGGCTGGCTGGCTGGCTGGCTGGCTGGCTGGCTGGCTGGCTGGCTGGCTGGCTGGCTGGCTGGCTGGCTGGCTGGCTGGCTGGCTGGCTGGCTGGCTGGCTGGCTGGCTGGCTGGCTGGCTGGCTGGCTGGCTGGCTGGCTGGCTGGCTGGCTGGCTGGCTGGCTGGCTGGCTGGCTGGCTGGCTGGCTGGCTGGCTGGCTGGCTGGCTGGCTGGCTGGCTGGCTGGCTGGCTGGCTGGCTGGCTGGCTGGCTGGCTGGCTGGCTGGCTGGCTGGCTGGCTGGCTGGCTGGCTGGCTGGCTGGCTGGCTGGCTGGCTGGCTGGCTGGCTGGCTGGCTGGCTGGCTGGCTGGCTGGCTGGCTGGCTGGCTGGCTGGCTGGCTGGCTGGCTGGCTGGCTGGCTGGCTGGCTGGCTGGCTGGCTGGCTGGCTGGCTGGCTGGCTGGCTGGCTGGCTGGCTGGCTGGCTGGCTGGCTGGCTGGCTGGCTGGCTGGCTGGCTGGCTGGCTGGCTGGCTGGCTGGCTGGCTGGCTGGCTGGCTGGCTGGCTGGCTGGCTGGCTGGCTGGCTGGCTGGCTGGCTGGCTGGCTGGCTGGCTGGCTGGCTGGCTGGCTGGCTGGCTGGCTGGCTGGCTGGCTGGCTGGCTGGCTGGCTGGCTGGCTGGCTGGCTGGCTGGCTGGCTGGCTGGCTGGCTGGCTGGCTGGCTGGCTGGCTGGCTGGCTGGCTGGCTGGCTGGCTGGCTGGCTGGCTGGCTGGCTGGCTGGCTGGCTGGCTGGCTGGCTGGCTGGCTGGCTGGCTGGCTGGCTGGCTGGCTGGCTGGCTGGCTGGCTGGCTGGCTGGCTGGCTGGCTGGCTGGCTGGCTGGCTGGCTGGCTGGCTGGCTGGCTGGCTGGCTGGCTGGCTGGCTGGCTGGCTGGCTGGCTGGCTGGCTGGCTGGCTGGCTGGCTGGCTGGCTGGCTGGCTGGCTGGCTGGCTGGCTGGCTGGCTGGCTGGCTGGCTGGCTGGCTGGCTGGCTGGCTGGCTGGCTGGCTGGCTGGCTGGCTGGCTGGCTGGCTGGCTGGCTGGCTGGCTGGCTGGCTGGCTGGCTGGCTGGCTGGCTGGCTGGCTGGCTGGCTGGCTGGCTGGCTGGCTGGCTGGCTGGCTGGCTGGCTGGCTGGCTGGCTGGCTGGCTGGCTGGCTGGCTGGCTGGCTGGCTGGCTGGCTGGCTGGCTGGCTGGCTGGCTGGCTGGCTGGCTGGCTGGCTGGCTGGCTGGCTGGCTGGCTGGCTGGCTGGCTGGCTGGCTGGCTGGCTGGCTGGCTGGCTGGCTGGCTGGCTGGCTGGCTGGCTGGCTGGCTGGCTGGCTGGCTGGCTGGCTGGCTGGCTGGCTGGCTGGCTGGCTGGCTGGCTGGCTGGCTGGCTGGCTGGCTGGCTGGCTGGCTGGCTGGCTGGCTGGCTGGCTGGCTGGCTGGCTGGCTGGCTGGCTGGCTGGCTGGCTGGCTGGCTGGCTGGCTGGCTGGCTGGCTGGCTGGCTGGCTGGCTGGCTGGCTGGCTGGCTGGCTGGCTGGCTGGCTGGCTGGCTGGCTGGCTGGCTGGCTGGCTGGCTGGCTGGCTGGCTGGCTGGCTGGCTGGCTGGCTGGCTGGCTGGCTGGCTGGCTGGCTGGCTGGCTGGCTGGCTGGCTGGCTGGCTGGCTGGCTGGCTGGCTGGCTGGCTGGCTGGCTGGCTGGCTGGCTGGCTGGCTGGCTGGCTGGCTGGCTGGCTGGCTGGCTGGCTGGCTGGCTGGCTGGCTGGCTGGCTGGCTGGCTGGCTGGCTGGCTGGCTGGCTGGCTGGCTGGCTGGCTGGCTGGCTGGCTGGCTGGCTGGCTGGCTGGCTGGCTGGCTGGCTGGCTGGCTGGCTGGCTGGCTGGCTGGCTGGCTGGCTGGCTGGCTGGCTGGCTGGCTGGCTGGCTGGCTGGCTGGCTGGCTGGCTGGCTGGCTGGCTGGCTGGCTGGCTGGCTGGCTGGCTGGCTGGCTGGCTGGCTGGCTGGCTGGCTGGCTGGCTGGCTGGCTGGCTGGCTGGCTGGCTGGCTGGCTGGCTGGCTGGCTGGCTGGCTGGCTGGCTGGCTGGCTGGCTGGCTGGCTGGCTGGCTGGCTGGCTGGCTGGCTGGCTGGCTGGCTGGCTGGCTGGCTGGCTGGCTGGCTGGCTGGCTGGCTGGCTGGCTGGCTGGCTGGCTGGCTGGCTGGCTGGCTGGCTGGCTGGCTGGCTGGCTGGCTGGCTGGCTGGCTGGCTGGCTGGCTGGCTGGCTGGCTGGCTGGCTGGCTGGCTGGCTGGCTGGCTGGCTGGCTGGCTGGCTGGCTGGCTGGCTGGCTGGCTGGCTGGCTGGCTGGCTGGCTGGCTGGCTGGCTGGCTGGCTGGCTGGCTGGCTGGCTGGCTGGCTGGCTGGCTGGCTGGCTGGCTGGCTGGCTGGCTGGCTGGCTGGCTGGCTGGCTGGCTGGCTGGCTGGCTGGCTGGCTGGCTGGCTGGCTGGCTGGCTGGCTGGCTGGCTGGCTGGCTGGCTGGCTGGCTGGCTGGCTGGCTGGCTGGCTGGCTGGCTGGCTGGCTGGCTGGCTGGCTGGCTGGCTGGCTGGCTGGCTGGCTGGCTGGCTGGCTGGCTGGCTGGCTGGCTGGCTGGCTGGCTGGCTGGCTGGCTGGCTGGCTGGCTGGCTGGCTGGCTGGCTGGCTGGCTGGCTGGCTGGCTGGCTGGCTGGCTGGCTGGCTGGCTGGCTGGCTGGCTGGCTGGCTGGCTGGCTGGCTGGCTGGCTGGCTGGCTGGCTGGCTGGCTGGCTGGCTGGCTGGCTGGCTGGCTGGCTGGCTGGCTGGCTGGCTGGCTGGCTGGCTGGCTGGCTGGCTGGCTGGCTGGCTGGCTGGCTGGCTGGCTGGCTGGCTGGCTGGCTGGCTGGCTGGCTGGCTGGCTGGCTGGCTGGCTGGCTGGCTGGCTGGCTGGCTGGCTGGCTGGCTGGCTGGCTGGCTGGCTGGCTGGCTGGCTGGCTGGCTGGCTGGCTGGCTGGCTGGCTGGCTGGCTGGCTGGCTGGCTGGCTGGCTGGCTGGCTGGCTGGCTGGCTGGCTGGCTGGCTGGCTGGCTGGCTGGCTGGCTGGCTGGCTGGCTGGCTGGCTGGCTGGCTGGCTGGCTGGCTGGCTGGCTGGCTGGCTGGCTGGCTGGCTGGCTGGCTGGCTGGCTGGCTGGCTGGCTGGCTGGCTGGCTGGCTGGCTGGCTGGCTGGCTGGCTGGCTGGCTGGCTGGCTGGCTGGCTGGCTGGCTGGCTGGCTGGCTGGCTGGCTGGCTGGCTGGCTGGCTGGCTGGCTGGCTGGCTGGCTGGCTGGCTGGCTGGCTGGCTGGCTGGCTGGCTGGCTGGCTGGCTGGCTGGCTGGCTGGCTGGCTGGCTGGCTGGCTGGCTGGCTGGCTGGCTGGCTGGCTGGCTGGCTGGCTGGCTGGCTGGCTGGCTGGCTGGCTGGCTGGCTGGCTGGCTGGCTGGCTGGCTGGCTGGCTGGCTGGCTGGCTGGCTGGCTGGCTGGCTGGCTGGCTGGCTGGCTGGCTGGCTGGCTGGCTGGCTGGCTGGCTGGCTGGCTGGCTGGCTGGCTGGCTGGCTGGCTGGCTGGCTGGCTGGCTGGCTGGCTGGCTGGCTGGCTGGCTGGCTGGCTGGCTGGCTGGCTGGCTGGCTGGCTGGCTGGCTGGCTGGCTGGCTGGCTGGCTGGCTGGCTGGCTGGCTGGCTGGCTGGCTGGCTGGCTGGCTGGCTGGCTGGCTGGCTGGCTGGCTGGCTGGCTGGCTGGCTGGCTGGCTGGCTGGCTGGCTGGCTGGCTGGCTGGCTGGCTGGCTGGCTGGCTGGCTGGCTGGCTGGCTGGCTGGCTGGCTGGCTGGCTGGCTGGCTGGCTGGCTGGCTGGCTGGCTGGCTGGCTGGCTGGCTGGCTGGCTGGCTGGCTGGCTGGCTGGCTGGCTGGCTGGCTGGCTGGCTGGCTGGCTGGCTGGCTGGCTGGCTGGCTGGCTGGCTGGCTGGCTGGCTGGCTGGCTGGCTGGCTGGCTGGCTGGCTGGCTGGCTGGCTGGCTGACAGCCAAAACTACTCTAACGATTTTGATGAAATTTTCACAGCGGCTAGATACCGCGATTCTAAGGTCCCTGGTATGTTCCGCTATTTCGTCCATGAGCCGTGGGCTCGAAAAATAGACATAAACGAAAAAATGCCATAGGCGCAATGGTAAAATAACACCAATGACAGCTTGTTGATGGAATTTACATTTGATTGATGACTTCCGACTTGCTTAACGGCGTCTTGACGCCGTCTCTAGTTTCTAACTGGGGGATATGTGTGGTTGAGGTCCACTACGGAAAACCTATCCAAACCCAGAAAGTTGTGCCACAGCTCTTGTGGGGTTGGAATAGGAAAATGAGCTGCAGCTGCCATAGGCCTGGTATCCAAGTTAACTCGAATCTTACTATCATTCCAGCTTTCGTGAGTAATCAATCAATCACCACATTGCTGGTCCACCCTTTGGCTGAGCTAGAGTGCAGTGGGCCTGAAATTACTCATTCCCTTTACAATTCCTCGAGATGTTCCCAGAAAAGTTTCTTGTTCTGGTTTGCAATGGTCCTCTGCCTTTGTTACACTGGCTTATCTTTTCATTCTCTATATGGACATGTTAAGTAAAGGTAAAGTAAAAAAAGTAAAATTTTCTTCGGGTGTTAGGCCAGGGATTATGCACAAAGTCTGTCGACTTATTTCCAGTATGGTTCCCCCAGAACTATACTCCCCAGAGGAAACTCCAGTGATGCACACTGGCTGGTCCCTTTAAACCATTCCTGCCGAAACGAGAACTGCCCTGTGAATTCAATACAACCACTACACCAAGGTGGGACCAAGGGTCAACAGCTCACTATGTTAAAATGTAGCTACGGTAATTGAAATGTAGCTACCCATACAATTTCGACCCGCAAATTTATCTAAAATCATGGGTCGCAATTGTCCAGATACCCTCCCAGAATCATCATTTAATGCCTGAGTTTGGTCCCTCCGTAACCCAAACTTCCTTTTATGTTCTCTGGTACATGCTGGGAAGTTCTTAAAATGGCCTTGCTTACTGTAAGTGTAGAATTCCACCCGTATCAGAGGACACACTTCATTGTGTATAGCATGAGTGCAGGTGCGACATCTTCTAGAAACCGCATGCAGCACCCAGACCTGTTCCTCCAATCCGTTACTTGGGTTTCTTCCCCCCTCGAGGAGTTGCCCCGGATCTCTTCTGCTTTCAACGCTCCTCATTCAAGCACCAAACCGAACTTAATTATATCATCGAAACTCAGATCCTCGCGAGCATTTTCAGCTGGAGTTAATGGTAGCTGGTATGGTTTGGTATAATATCGCATCTCGCACTGCCATCTTTGGCCCATATCTCACCCAAACACAGCAATCAGCATGCTCCTTTACTTTCGGGAACCATTTGTCAAAGTGCTCATCTCCCTGAGTCTCTGCTATTCTGAAACAGTTTAAACCACGCAGTTAAACCTGGATAGTCTGCTCCACCTTGGATATCGCTACCTCAAATGTATCGTGTCCTCTTGGTCCACACACCCCACACATGGTCAAAAAGATTTTACGGCTCCTTGTCCATTATGCTGCGCTCCATCAGCATCAATTGCAGTGGGAAACTCCTGAAAGTTAGATATGTATTTGGTAACCCCACACATGGTCAAAAAGATTTTACGGCTCCTTGTCCATTATGCTGCGCTCCATCAGCATCAATTGCAGTGGGAAACTCCTGAAAGTTAGATATGTATTTGGTAAAGTCTTGAAACAACTTCGCTGGGTCACTTGGGTTCTTTATTACAAAAGAAGCATCATCATCTCTGTTATCATAATATCAATACTACTGGGTTCTATATATAACTTGTCATCATATAAAAGCCGTAAAAATGTATATTTCTGTTTATTTGTTCAATCAGAATAAAGTCTAAAGCCCAACTTGTCTAGTTCAATAATATAAAAAAAACTTGTCATACTTTTTACGAGTTCTCATATTTTTTGACATGAACACAGTCAGTTCGGTTTGTTTTCACAACGTTCAAACTGCGCCGGTCTCTAACTCTCTACCACCACTGAAATAAATCGCCCCAGACAATCTTGCATCTAACATTGTTTATTCAGTCTCTAGTCCCGCTTGTAAGGTGGAATATATTGGACACAGCATCCAACACTTGTTAGAACTGTTAGACTGCACCATGATGTGACTGCCAATTATGGGAGTGTACACTAGACATGATGGGATGGGAGAAGCAAGATTGTGCACAATCACATCGGCGACCAAAATACACTTTGGTTGTCTGACTGACTTAAACTGTTAAGCATTTCAAAGTAATTGCACGATCTTGTAAGTCCTTGGATACCTACCAGTAATGTTTTACATTATGGGCTTGAATATTAAATAAATAAATGCTATAATGATTAATGTTCCCTCCAGCTTTTATTTCTATTCGTAAATATATCTATCTATCTACCAAGGTATTGTTGTGTGTGGTACTTACTTATGGAATAATATGAGGTGGAGAAATATCCCGATCATATATAATAATAACTGAATAATATAAAAGCTGCGTTACACACAATAGAAAGTGTGGCATTGTAAGACAGGCAGACAAACAGTACGACACACAATGGAAAGTGTGGCAGTGTAAGACAGGCAGACAAACAGTACGACACACAATAGAAAGTGTGGCAGTGTAAGACAGGCAGACAAACAGTACGACACACAATAGAAAGTGTGGCAGTGTAAGACAGGCAGACAAACAGTATCGAGTCCAGACTTGTACTGGTCTGGCAGTATCTCAGAGTTGAGAGAGTGCCATAGGCTGACTGCTGATTGAAGTACAGCATTGTTGTAGCTGTACTAGTAGTACTGTAGTAGTATTGTAATATAGTCGGAAGTGAAAGTATCTTGCCAGTACATACGACGCTCATTGCATGAGCTTTGTCCCGGTTGTGGGTATGTACGTACATACAGTATATTACAATAGTACTTAGCTGAAGAGCTGACATGTGTATGTTGTTGCTGTTACATGACAATATGAGGTGAGGATAACTCGAAAGTTACGCTGTAGCTAGTAACCAATAATCTGTAATCACTAAACCCTGTGACTCCACCAATAATCTGCAATCACTAAACCCTGTCACTCACGTGACAGGGTTTATATTGTTAAGAAACTTAAGTAATATAATAATATAAGAGTGCGATTCCTTGTAGAGGAGCCTATCTATTCTGTATATTATATTCAATTACATACAGGACGACCCAGTGAACTTTTTAATCTCAAGTAATCTTACATGAAGTAACTTACTTGTGAGAAAATCTTGGGCATCCCAGAGAAAATTACCTATCTGCTTGACAGTGTGGGGTGGGAATCAATTATACTTAAAATAATCAAAACCTTTTTTTCATTTTTTTCATTTTTTCCATTTTTTCACTTAATTACTATTTACATTCACTTTTCAGCAGTTGTCCTAGAAGTTTGCCTATAGGCCACAACAACGTTTGGCTGCTAACAAACACAGTAACATAAATTTATCGAAAATTCTATATTTTACCACTGAGTTTTCGATGGGGTAGAAATCATTTGTGACAGTCTCAGAGTCCTATGATGAAGATATCTCTGTTCCAAAACTCAGTAACTATGTCATTTAAATTACTTTTCACGGATATACAACTACTGTCTTGTGTCAAATTAAAGATTTGCGAATTCAAAACTTAATTTGAACATTCAAAAAGTCGTCAACAAACATTGTAAAACCACGTTAATTACTATAACAAAACCAAGTGCCCGATTGTGTAGTCACTGGGTTTGTATGAAATATTTACCGGGTTTTGGCTATTAAAGGGACCATTACACCAATTCTAATTGTTTTTTTATAAATAAAGCTACTATTCTGAAATTTTAACACAATGATATGTGATCATTTACTGTGGAAACTGAGTATGGATAACTTTGTAAACCCATTTTGTTCGAAAAGTAAGGCACTTTTGGTGCAGGTCGAGGGGCGTACCGAGGTTTCTGGCGCCCTGTGACAAGCTGATTCTACAAACACTCAACCCCACCCCCCCCCCCCCCCACAAATTCAAAAAATTCAGATTTTATTACCTATTTTAAAATATTATTAGATTTTTAAAAAATGTTGTTTATACTACAGTAGGATTACAATTAATACTTTCCTAGAATTTTTATCTGCAAATATATTTATTACATCGTCCCAATCAATCAAATATAACTTCGTGTTCTCTACTGTATACTTAATAAAGCCAAACTACTTAAAAAACGATCTTGTAAATATAGTAAATAATAGGATTGTTATTGCAAGCCCAATGGTGATTTAATAATAAAATGGTTTATAAGTGGTTTATTCCGTTTATAATAAAATAATTAATTTTTACTTTTTTTATTATTTAATTATTTTCTAATGTATTTATTAGGGGCCTATATATTTTTTCTATTATTTATGATATTGCCACTCCTCATAAACCGAATTTTCTAATTTGGCGCACTTCACAAGTTGGCGCCCCCGCCCTGTGACACTTCCTTCCTTCTCAAGTTGCCCTCAGTAGTAGTTTTTAAACCCCGAGTGTTGTTGACGGAGTCTGTTGTTACTTCCGAAATCGTTGATCGTGGTGCCGGTACCGGAATTCTGGCTTTGATTATTATTATTTTTTATTATTACAACACTCATTTAATATTAACATTAATTAAAATTAAAGGGGGAAACACCACCAATGTACAATTCGCGTAAATGCTACTGTTACGCTTATAGGTGGTTACATACATAAAACGTCAAATAAATCAATAATGCAAATTATAAACACTGAACTGCTGAACGATGGCGGAATCTATTAAACCCGGATTCCTAATCCGAGGAGGCGACAGAGTCTATTAAACGTAAACAATGAAACGATCGTGATGGACAACGGAGTGTCTATTCAATCCAGAACGATACGATGGCGAGGTATACCGAGGTAATCTACAAAACACAGAACCACAAGAAGGCGACGGAGTTTATTAAACCCAGTACGATATGGTGCATAGCGATTGAGGCGGACAACGCGACAACGGTGTCTATTAAACCTTAAATTCGCTTTCTTCGAATTCCTAATAATATATTTTATTCTTAATAATAATTATTCAACATCAATTATTATTTTATAATTTTTGTATAAGATTGTTAAAGTCTAAAGAGCTAACTTTATGATAATCTGCCTTATATTTTTAGAATTATTATAATAAATTTTATTATGTATATAATGAATTATAGTGTAAATGAATTATATATTTTGACAGACTACTGTATGCGCGACCGTGATGATAATGGGAAATGGGAAGATAAAGGGGGTGGGAGGATCGCAATCAATATTCTTCCCACTCTAGGTGAAAATCGACGAAAATAACAGCTTGTTTACTACTAAAAATAAAACTGTAACCTGTTCTACAGAGAACATTTTAGAAAGTTAGCTTATTTTAGTCAATAGACAATATTACATGTTTACCAAGTTTGGTATAATTTAGTCAACGATTGAATAAGTTACGATTTTTAAAATATCAGTGGAGGGTGAAGGGGGCAGGCCGGGATTCAGTTCTACTTGAATAAAGAATAGTAATTAAACCAATAGATACGCGATATATGACACTGCTGTACTAGTTCATTGTATGACTGTTGATTTCGAAACATTTAATTCAAAACTATAAAAATATTAATATAATGGAATAGAATCAGGGTGTAATTTAGCGCGTTACAATATTATGTAACTCTGCTTTTCTAAAACGACTCCCATTGTATTCTTATAATGTTCCAGATAACACCCCATGAAGTCAATATTCCCCACAGGGGAGGCTCTCTAGTAATTGTAATTATATGTATCATTCCAAAACAATAATTATAATTACCATCAATATAATTCACATGTATTTAAAATACATAATTAACGGCATTAATGCAATGCACGTCCCTTAATATTAAGTAAGTTTATAGAAATTCCAAAACAATAATTTAGGGGTGCACCGGATATCCGATACGACTGAAATTGACCGGATATGTTATACGGATACGACTGAATATGTTATACGGCAATCTAGCAAGGATACTTTTTGGTTTTTGTTTTAATGCTACAAATGGACAGGTAGAGGAAAGAACAGATATTTTTCATTGCCTTTTTTTTATAAAAAAGTATATTATATACTGAAATTTGTTCATTAATAAATAATTAATGTAATAATTAAATAAAAAAATATAAAATATATTAAATAATAAATAAAGGATAATTCAAAAAGTTAACTATTTCTCTCATTAGAAAGGTTTTAATATTATTCCAGATATTCGATCCGATCTGATTGTAAAAACTGATATCGCCGGTAACCCTCAACAATAATAAATTAGAATAACAATCATTAATGAGATCATTACCATTATTATTTAATTATTATTACCGGTAATTAATTATTACTATTTAATAAAAAAAACATCGTAAAGATAAATTTAATATCACCCGTAATCATTATTTTATTCATTAGTAGAGAAAAAAATAGTTGACTTGGCCTATTTAAAACAAGGGGGTAAGTTTAGTTAGTTTTTTAAGTTAAATTAGTTTCTCATCAAACCAAACCTATCGATTAACGTCCAAATATATCTGTTATCCAATTTCGCAATCCATCCATACTATCATATCATACTATTCAATCAGCACCGGTAAGTAATAATTATCGCAACGATATGTCTAGTAATTGCATTATGCCGTGAGAATAGCTTCGGGGAAGACCATATTAATTGTCATGCTACGTCTCTATGAAATCGCTGCCTTGAGGAAATATTGATAATTGAACCGTCATTGTAAACAATAATGAGGAAAATGCCAGTAGATTTCTGGAATATTCACGCATTCCAGACCCGGAACTGGACCAAACAATTCAAATTGATAGATAGATATATAGATTTATTTATACATTATGTAAAAACAATAACAAATACACCAAACAATGTACCGGTATAAAGGTATTGTCCAACATAACATATAGGATTACCCCTAAAGCTTTGCAGCTTATTTCCAAGGGGGTCCTTTATGTTACTTGGTTACAAATACAATATTACACTACGCTAACCTAAAACCAATATAAAACGTAATTACACTATGTACGTACATGTACAACTTTACCGAGAGCGTGACAATGTCCTACTCAACGATAAAGATGTAATGTACAGAACAATTTATTAAAAACGTAATTACAGTATAAATAGTAAATAATTAATAAACTAATAACTTACTGTAGGACTATTGTACCTATTTCTACATTGCACACGGAGGTGAGATTTAACTGCAGATTTAAAATAATGTTGATTATCTATGTAAGGTTACAAATGTAAATGGGACGACGACACATAACAACCAAGATATCGTTCCATGGATTTTGCCACAAAATCTGTGCGAAAGCCAACTTCCACGACGCCAACCCAGACAAGATGTTTCTCTCTGATTTGAGGAGACCCTGCCCCACTATATCACTTATTAACCTGCGCCGAAACACAAAGTCACTGAGGTAATGGGCCGAGACGGACTGAATTCAGCCATAATTATTAACTTCCTTATTTGAACTCCTTTAAATTATTTATATGGCGAAACATTATTGTAATAAATTATCCAATCCCCATCCCATACACATATGTGTATGTGTATGGGTGTAAATAAACAAAATTAAAATTATAATTTGTCTTCCAGTGAATGTAATGGAAATTCGAAATTAAAAGTAACCTCATAAAACACAGAAAATATCTGAGAATTGATGAAAAGCTCGACATCCTGCATTGTAAATGCATTGAAATTGCTGGGCAAAATTGCGTCTCCACGAGTCCCTATGTCTTTCGCGAGATTATCTCCAAGGCCAGAGTTCCAATTGACCAATAATACGAGACAGGGGGGGGAAACTGGACGCAAAACCCGCCTTGGTGAATTAATATCCCGCCTCAATGTTAAATTCTAAATTTAGGGAAAGGGGCAGGTTACAATGGCACGTTATTTTAACCAAAACAATAAACTAAACACAATAGAACAGGTTACAGTTTTATTTTTGAGAATAATCATATGTTATTAGCGTCGAATTTCCCCTGGAGAGGGATGAATTTTTATTGCGACCAGTTCCCCCCCCCCCCCCCCCCCCCATGATTTTTATATATAAAATTATATTCATTGATATATACACCAGATTGATATATAAAATTTGATGCAGATTGTTTCATTTAGTCTTATTATTTATTCTGAGTCATGGTATTGGTCAAACAAAGATTGACAGCCAACTACTATTTTTTACATAATTACTTACATCGTATATATTAGATAGCTCAAATCACCACCTGATCGCCTAATGAGCAATGCTATTGGTTGGAAGGAGGGGGTAATCTGATTCTTTCTTATATATTTCTGTATCGAGTTCGACGTTTTGGCTATAAATGATAGACATAATGAGTGTAGTGAAGGGTTTCATCATAATTCATTTTCTGTTTCTGCAATATATAGTAATATAGTAGAGTAATATATTATTAAATAGGAGGGAGAAAGATTATGATCTTTTTAGATTATGAATTGGCCGTACGTTATATACTATGTATTATTTGAATTATGTAGTATTGTTTATCAAATATTACTGTTTGTCAAATTGTTAAATTATTTGTAAAATTTTCGGTGAAGAAATCGTACTACTAGGATCGGCATGCTGCATTGCAGCTGCATTTTTAAGAATGCTGTGCCGGCTTGTCAACAAAATTGCACCGCCACAACTCCCTATCACCCATGACATTTGCTAGATCATCCGCATCTTTAAGGCCAGTGTCCTTTAAGATGCGTCTCAAGAAAGTCATGGGCTGTCCACCATGCTTATTCACTCCATGAGGCTGCCAAAGTACAAGATTATGCACTGGCTGGTCCTCACGGCGAAAGCAATGTCCCGCAAAGCGGAGGCGATTTTGTTCTAGTGTCAAGCTTGGGGGAACCAATGAGACACCTCCAATGTTATATAGTATCTGGTTGGAGATGTGTGCATTGTACTTGACACAATGAACCCGGCGTAGCATTCTTGTGAATGTGCCATCCAGAGATTTGGTGTCCTCAGCAGTTAGAGCCCATCATGGACTCCCGTAGAGGAGTACTGGAACTACTGCTGCTCTAAATAATCGGACCTTAAGTTTCCGATTAATTCTCGGTGACTTCCAAATCCTGGAAAGCCTATTCAAGGCTGCCCATGCCTTTCCCTTACGTATTCGAAGGTCCTCACCTGCCTTCCGGATCCATGATCCCAGGTAACAGAAGTCGTCCACATGCTCAAGCATACCATCCTTTGAGCTTATGCTCATCCGATCAGAGACTTGCTGAGGACTTTCAAAGTTAACTGTCAGAATTTTGGTCTTTCTGGAGTTAATAAAAAGACCAACACTAGAAGCAGCATGTTCTAATGAGCTGAGGAGCCGTTGGGCTCCCTCTAATGATTCTGAGAGTACTCCTAAGTCATCAGCAAAGTCTAGATCAGTTAGGTACTTGGCAGGATTTCCTCGACTTCTGGAGCCAGTAGGTGGAGTTATCATCACCCCATCATCATTATAATGATAATGCGTAGAACATAGTCAACCACAATAATGAACAAGAATGGTACAAGTGTGTCTCCTTGGAGGACGCCCCATAACACTTCAAATGGTTCTGTGTCACCATCAACAGTAGACACAAATGTTGTCGAACCATCGTATACTGATCTGATTGCTGCAATAATTTCATCAGGAATCCCATATAATGAAAGTATACTGAACATACGTGAGCGAGAGACTGAATCAAAGGCCTTGAAGAAGTCAACAAAGATAACAGCCAGATGCATGTCTTTCTTTTTTGATAACTCTTCAATTATCCTTCTAAGTGCCAAAATGGGCTCCATTGTCCCACGACCTTTACGGAACCCATTCTGATTTCCACGGAGCAGTCTCTCAATGGGATCCCTGATGCGATTTAATAGAATCCTATTGTATAGCTTTGCAGCAATCGAGATCAATGAGATTCCCCGAAAAGAACCATAGAGTGTTAGGTTGCCCTTCTTGGGAACTGGCACCAACTTATTTGTTTTCATTTCTTGTGGGACTCTTGTTGTTCGGTACATGTCTACTATGATGGGATAGATGAGCTTTAAACACTCAGGTATTTTAAAGACCTCAGGGGGAACACCATCTACTCCACTGGCACGATTGGTCTTAATGCTCTTTGCAGCAGCCTTCACTTCTGCAAAGGAGATATCGCCAATGGGAATATCTGGGAGTACAGACTCAGACACTTTTACTTCTATAAAGTTATCAGGCAATACCCTGTCATTATTGAGGAGATTTTCAAAGTGGGCTTTCCAACCATTGAGGCGATTGGCTGGTGATTCAGCCTTAACCTTGGTGGTTGGTTGGCTTTTCCGCCCAGTAAGCAGATTGATCGATTTCCATGCCTGGGATGATTGCCTGCTGTCGTCAGCATCATTGATGGCATCAACCTGTTGGTTTATTAGCTCCTGTAGATTAGCAGAGTACTGCCTGTTCAGGGACCTAGATGCAGCCTTAACTGCATTCTTGGCCGCTGTAGTCTGTTTGAGTCGGGACTCTTTCTGCGCCTTATGAAGGTCATTTCGGCACTTCTGAATTTTGTTGTCAGTCCAGGGGGCCCTTTTCCTGTTTCGAGGGTATACAGGAACTGTTTCTGCAGCTGCTAACTTAACTGCTTCTGTAAAGGCAGTATAGCCCTCACAGTGATCTGCCGCCTCAGAGGCAAGAGCCTCATACCTGTTGCTCAGCTGTAGTGTGAAGCTGGATCTCACACTTGGCTGTTGCAACAGAGAGGACCAGTCATGCCGCGGCAAGGCAGATTTCGTTGTTCTGCTAGCACGCAGACTAAGTCTTACCTTGGCCACAATAAGGCGGTGATCACTGGAGAAGGGTCGAAGTGTAAATGCATTACAGTCTTGTATAGAGCTCCTGTATTTCCTACGAAACAGAATATGGTCTATCTGGGACTTGTGACCACTGGGTCCACTATGAGTCCATAGCTTTCCAGTTCGCTTCTTGAACTGGGTTCCAGCCGAAAACAATCCATTTCCAGAGGTAAAATCCTGAAGATGGACAGAATTTCGGTTAACACTATTGCTATAGACCCAGGGCGATGTAGGTGATTGATGCAGACTTGCATTAAAGTCTCCCAGGAATGTTAAGAATGCATGCTGATCCACTCCATCAGTAGCTGCTTGTAGATTGTGGTAGAAATTTTCCACCTCCTCTACAGGGGCAACACTAGTTGGAGAGTAGCACACAATCAGAACCACCTTAGGAAACTTCTTAGCCAGTCTTCCAGAACATGAGAAGTGGCAACGGATGATGCGGTTAGAGATTTGGTCTATTTTGTCCAATGCTGCATGTGCAGTTGGATTCATCAATAGACCAATTCCACCATTACCACTATCATCTGCTGACGCGAGGGCGAGTCGCCAACCGCCCCCCATGTCCTTAATCAGAACCTCATCAGTCTGTCTAGTCTGCATTCGGTGCTCTTGAACACCCACTGCGCTAAGAGAAAGCTTATCTGCCAAGGCAGTCAGCTCACCTTGTCGCATTGGGGACCCGAGTGTTAGGGTGTTTACTGAGGCTAGTCTTGTGACTTGCCTCAGATTCACCAATGGCTTTGTTGGTCGGGGTGGAACATGAGAGTAGCCTCCAACTCCAGAATCCCTCCCCCCATCACAATCTGGCCTTCCTGGTGACCCAGGGTTTGGGCCAGAAAGGTCATCAGGAAAGGGACTCAAAGAATTGTTGGCTGCTCTCTCTCCAGTAGGGGGTGAGACAGGCAGCCGGTCAGGAGTTAACTGACGCCTGTGAGGCCGATTGTGTCCGGTAATTCCACTGGCCTCTAGTGGCCGGACCTCCGCATTGCATTGCTAATGTAATCCATAGTGGGGGTTGGGGAGTGCTTTTCTGCCGAGTCAGCTCTCGGGGCAAATACCACACCCTGGTTTGCCATTCCACAGGGTGGGTGTCGCAATGGAGTCAGATATGAGGCCCATCACCCATATCTACTCTGGCGCACATGACCCACCATTGGCTGTTGCAGCTCATCTGCTGGGTCATGCCCTGTACCCTTGCTGCCAGGTGCAGGTTGCAGTGAAGTGCTCTCAGAGTGGACATGAGAACACTCTACTCCTGACCAGCCATTGGTAGATCACCATCTGCCTGGTCAGGCCATATACCCCTGCAGCCAAGTATATGGGTCCTTAATCCAGGACCAAGGGCGTCCTTATCCCAGAACGAAGGGGGTCCTAGTTACAGGACCAGATTTGCCCTAGTAAGAGGGTCTATGCAGCTACAGGTGGCACCTCCTTTATGCTGCATGGAGGTGGCAAGTTTTCTTGATCAATGACCTAGAATACCTGACCTGACCAGAAATCGTACCGAATGTTGTTTATTTTGCATGAGCAGAATAAATATTTAAAGTAAATTATTATTATGGGTAAATAATATATATATAATCTCATATTCTAACCACGAACAAAACATAATGGAAACTTATTGAAATTTCATGCTCAACGGTGATAGGTAATAAATAATTAAGCCATTACCTTGCATAATAAATACTATCCTATGTGTGATGGATTGAATCTGCTTTAGCCAATATGCTGTAAATCTGGTGGTATCATAATATTTTTAACTAATTTATATTGATAGAGACACCTCTTATAAATACATATTGCACTTAAGGCATTTTTATTTTGCGCTTCATAGTCATTTATTTTGATTGTAAAATTTGTTATATATGTATTATTATTCAAACGAAAAGAATACAGTATTAACGTTGAATATTGAATGAACCTGAACTTATTTAGGTACCTGTACATTACAATGTTTTAAGAATTCACATACCAATAAGCGATGAATTCTTAATTATAATTATAATACATAATAATCATTTACCATTATTCAATTCCATGACCTACATTTTATGGAAATTCCTGAATATTTCCCTGACAATTATCGACCATTTCACATAACCCATAACCCATGTGAGTTGTAACTCATAAAATTCATTCCTGCTTAATACAAACCAGCTACATAATTACAACACTAAGACAAGATGCCACAAAGAGAATGACTTCAAATAATTCTTACTGAATTAGGGGGGGTTGGGGGGGGGGGGGGGGGGTTCACCCCCAGTCGTTTTTTCGACAGATTTTTTAATGCGTTTTCCAATGTACAATTTTATGGTGATTTCTAATATGAAATAAGATTTCCAATAAGTTGTTTTGTTCTCGAGTTATGTCAACTTTTGTTGTAATTTTCAGAAAAAAATAGTAATTTCGAAATAATTTGTTATTTTCGGGTTCAGCGTAATTACCGTACAAGTATCAAAACCATAAAAGAATATCATTTTTGGAAAGATTTCAATAGCGTTCACTTTTGGTGCGTGTTTGGTCAGTTGTAATCAAGAGAAAAGTTTAATTTCATTTTTCTCGCAATGCTTTTTATGGGACACTTTCTCCATCTACTTTGTTACTATTCATCCGATTTTCGTTCTGTTTGCAGAATTATGTATTTGTCATTTTTGGGTACTTTGATAACAATGAAGGCCATAACTTTCTTTGAAAGAAAATTTCAAAATTATGTCAACACGTATTTGGCGCGCAATGTTTCTCTACATAATTCTGCCATCAGAATGAAAATCGGTTGAGTGGGCCTAGTTAAAAAGTTGATAGAGAAAGTGTCCCAAAAAGCCAGTACATGAAAAGTGACATTACAATTTTCTCCAGATTATAATTCACAAACTTGCACCAAAAGTCAACGCTTTGAAAATTTTTTCAGAAGTGGTCTTCTTTTCTGGGTTTTATACCAATAAGGAAATTTTTGGCGTTGATGTGGAGCTGCACCAAAATTACTAATTTTCAAATTTGGGTCGAAAATTACAAATGTTTGTTAGCGCATTTGATCAAAAACAGTTTTCTCCAGAATTTTAAGGTAATAAATATTTAACGCTAATAATGTCACTTGTTAAAATCTCCCAGTCTAGTACAGACAAGCGTAACGCGCTAGCGAAGCGACCTCCGAGATGAAGGACGTCTGAAAGTACCAAGCATTGTATCCCCTTTTTTCTTCCCTCCAAGACTTGCATTCCCCATATATCTGCTTATTTCTGACGGAAAATTTATCACTTATTAAGAAGCTCTTAGCTTCTTTCCTGTCTCAATTTTTGCGCAGGTTTTTGTTGAACATGAAGAAAAAAAAAACTGGCATTTAGCTCCCTGATTGGCTAGAGCTACAATATCATGTATAGGCCTTTCCCAAGCAGCCTTTAATCAGCGAATGTAAGTCAATTGAGAAGCACCCTACCCGTGTCTTAGCAACAAGACCTGAGGTAATATGTTAGCTTGCTTGATAGGCAGACTGTTGGTAGGAGTTCATTCATTCCCTATCCATCCACTCATACTCCATGTAGGTGGAGGTGTGTGTGTTTAGGTATGCGGTCAATGACATCAATATTATTACTAACTTAAAAGGAATACTAATATTTACTACAACCTGAGGTGTTTGTTTATCAGTTTATGAACTGATGAATGAAATAAATTATTGTTTTACGAAAGTGATTATTTGTGTAAGTTTACTTATTTCCTGTATTATTATTTAATCTAAATGTACAAATAGTTTTAATAAATCATTTTACAAAATGTTTCCAATTCTTAGTTTGGCCTGCTGCTTACGGGATCGTGTTAATGAGGCCGAATGAAAATTTCATGTCCGTCTGTCTGTCTGTCTATCCGTCTGTCTGTCTGTCTGTCTGTCCGTCCGCCGGTACGTCCGTAACAAATAATTCATTCGTAAATCACTTGTGATGATTTTAAACATTTTCAACCAAATTTTGTATGGACATACTAGACTAGATAAAAACTTCCAATATTTTGAGACTGGGTAAATTCCCTGTTTAAAATTGGGCAATTTTTCTTGCTAAAAATGTGGAAATGGGAAATATACTGTACTGTACTGTACGAATATAAACCTCACCTGCATTGACTTACCTACAGGAGGAGTACGAGTCAGAATTTAAGCAAGAGAAAAAAAATCGTACGATGTAGTTAATAGTTCATATTTATTAGTAAAAAGTTAGGGAAATACGAGAAATGTATGATAATAAAATAATTCGGTGTAGCCGGAGTGGATGGATAACAAGTGACTTTTTGGTCTTTGCATTTTTAATTTCGAGAGGTAATTCATTCCATATTTTTGGGCCTGTAAATTTTAAAGACTGTTGGGATATTTGGAGTCGAACACGCGGAATAAAAAAACTTTTAGTGGATGCTGAACGAGTAGAATACTTATGAACATTGGATAGTGATTTAAATAATTTTGTAAGGTTGTTAGTTTTTGAACAATTTTTTATGTCAAACATGAATTTCGCGACTTCCAGTTCAAATTGTTTTTCAAGTGGTAAAATTTTCAAGGATTTAAAAATGGGAGCCGCATGAGATTGAAAGTGACTAAAGTTAATTGCTCTAATGATTTTATTAATTGCTGTTTTTATTTGATTAGTATAGGAATTGTAGCTGCTTCCCCATAGAATTAGTCCGTATAGTATATGTGGGTGGACAAGTGCAAAATATAAAGTTCTTAGTATTTAAAGTGGGAGAATGTGACGTAATTTAAAGAATATGCCAGTCAATTTCGATAATTTTGATAAAATGTAGTGGCAGTGAATCTTCCAATTTACATTATGATCTATGTAGACTCCTAGAAATTTTGTAGATGTAGTTTTAGTTATAGGATTTGAGCGTAGGTTAACTGTAGGAATTGTAGTTTGGCTGCGGTTGTCAAAAATAATATATTCAGTTTTTTGTAAGTTTAAAGTGAGTTTATTGTCAGTGAGCCAGTCGTCAAGTTTTCATAATTCTGTATTGACAGTTGAAATAAGTAATCATATTTGTAATAGTAGCACCGTCTGAAACTGTATTTGTATAATATTGTTCAGAAAATATTTTGAGTGTAACTTGAACGAAGACGTGGACAATTGGACAGTCGCGCAGAAGCTAGAGAGCTTCTTTCGCGGTGCGCCAGCACCGCCAGCTAGTGTAATTCAATTGTGTAAACAGTCCCGCGAGAATGTGGTGGCACAATTAATTAATATAAACGACTGACTGATTATTTACGTAAGGGCTTAGTTCGGAATTGTGTTTCCCATTAGGGGAAACGTATTTTTACTTTATAATATTATATCTAGGACTAGGGGATTTTTGATTCTAGGATATCCGGCCGGATTTCCATTTCAATGAATTATTGACAAAATTTACAATTAATGTAAATAAAAAAAATTTATTTTAAATTCAAACAAATTTAAACATAAGCAAATGCAATGGAATACAATACAATGTTTTCATAGTTTGTATCATATCATTCATATATGAATATGATAAAGTCTAAAGAAGGGCTATCATTTTATGATAGCTGATGATTTGATTTTCTACTATCTACATGCTGAGCTGACTCCTGACTGACTACTTTTTGCCAATAATATTTGTATTTGGCTGGGTTCAGCCTCACTAACACTAATAAATAATACATGTATACCTGCCCATATACTAATCATAACAAGTCAATAATTATTATATTGTCCCAGCGCGCAAGCGTTGATGTTAGGTCTAGGTAGGTTTGTTATAAATTGAGATTAAGCTTACCAGCGTGAATGACCAGTTTATATATTCGACAGGCAATTTAGAAACTCTAGTAAATTAAAGTATATAAAAACTACAGCTATTATTACTTCGTTCTATTTTTCAATTTGCACTTTATTTCATTTCATTTTCATATTTAACATTTAACAATATCAAATCAATCCATTATATCAATTATCAAATCGGCGTAGGTTATGGTACAAATGGTTATGGTGATATCTAAAAAAATCCGCCTTTGGCCGGAATTCCGGCCGGATTTTTTTGCAAATCCGTCTCCGGGCTGGCTTGTTTGAAAATGGTCAATCCGGCACATCGCTATCTAGGACAATACTCAATCATGATACTGTTAATATTAAAGGCTTCGCTTGAATCATTAGTTAGAAATATCGCCATAAGGCAATTATTTAATGGGTTAGGGTATAAGTCGGCACACACGGATCTAAACTCGATTGTCCCGATTATCAATGGTGCTAAATTATAGTGACCTATCTGGGTTCGGTGTCAATAAAGGCGATTTCAGTTCGACGTATCGGCGACATTATTAATCATACGCTCAGCAATGCAAATAAAGCAAATAAATAAATTAACAATATTTAATAACAATAAGGCTTGACTGTAGGCCTACTACTAAAGGTAAAATTTTGAAAACAATTTTGAAAATTTTTTTTGTTTTTTAGTTTTTAATTTCCAGGGTTTTGAGAAATTTAAAAAAAAAAATTTTTTTTTCTATAGCCGGTTTTCAATACAGAAAATTTTTATTAAGCATATACAACTATTTGATTAATTCACAACAAATAATGTCGATCAATTCTTCAATTCTAAGAAATTCAACAACAGCTGTCGAAAGCTTTGACAAAGAAATGGAGAACTTAAATAAAGTATTGGAATATTTAACAATTATTCTAATGGTTATTGGTGTTATTATGAATGGTATCGCAATTGTCATCTTCAGTAAATATTATAGAACAGCGACGATTGATATGTTTCTAT
This sequence comes from Nemertoderma westbladi, assembly GCA_032718475.1. Taxonomy (NCBI): domain Eukaryota; kingdom Metazoa; phylum Xenacoelomorpha; order Nemertodermatida; family Nemertodermatidae; genus Nemertoderma; species Nemertoderma westbladi. The sequence goes on from JAUCBJ010001761.1 coordinate 22,328, forward strand.
TGAAACTACAAACTACCATCGACATGAGTGCCTGCTGCTATGTGTTATTAAATTCTTGTTTGAAGATTTACGATGTTTACAAACCTAAAAATTTTGAAAGTTATAGTTATTTCGTGAAATTGGCATTGTGCGTTTTCGTTGAATATGAACTGATTCAATGGGTGTTAGTGCGGTGCAGTACCGTAAACCTTATACTCATATGCATCCATCGATATTGTGGTGTCTGCAATGTATTCTCTGGGTTCAAATGGGAACAGCGCCCAAAGCTAATCTTAATAACTACTTTACCAGCTGTAATTTGGGAAGTGGTCACAATTGCTACATCATCGTTTTCCTTTGAAAGTAAAGATCAACTTTGCAAAGACACACACAAAGGAGGATCAGTGGGCACTCTGGAGGTGTTCTTGGGTATAGCGGACATTGGGATACAATTACCGGTTTTCGTATTTTGTTACACGAGGTGTTACCTGGTCCTAAAACGGAAAAAAGAAAACCTCATCCTAAACGAATGCTATAATTTAAAAAAGTATTGTCAAAAAAGAAATGACAAAAAAGACAAGTCAACACATATAATCTCAATTTACGAAAAGCATTCCAAACTATTCTTCAGAAATGGATGTTATATATCAATGGTGTATCTGGTGTGCTGGATACCCCATGGAATCACCCACTACATACAGGCCTATAATTACATCTATGAGAGAGCCCCAAGTCTGACGTTCAAAAAGTATCAGAAAATCGTTCTGATACCAGTGTTTATTAATCATGTCGCATACCCGCTGATATACGCGTTTCAGTACAAATCATTCCGCGCATATGCAAGAAAATTACTTCGTAATAGTTGCAATAATGTATTGAAGGTCATGGGTCACTAGGTCCCATTATGTCACACCAAGCTTTGTGACTCCGTATACATTTCTTATTACCAATTACAATTATTTAATCATTTGTCCACATATATTGTTATTGTATTGATAAAATTCTGAAATGTTATACCTAAATATATTGTAGGTATGGTATATGCCAATAATCCATGGGATATTTTTGTGATGTAAACTATATACAATAGTCGCTGCTAGTTTATTTCATTTATTGGGTATGGCTAATATTCATTTAATTCGCGACGTTCAGCCCACCTTGTTTACAGAGCTTTAATAAAAATACAAAGGTCTGAATTGGACAAATGTCCGTAAGTGGCTGTCTGGGTTGCTTTTTTCGGACCTTCATCTTGTTTTGACCTTCGTCCTGAGTGTGAGCCTTAATTCTATGGCCAATAACTGTACTTCTTAGAAGAAAAAGTTTGTATGGGCCAAAGGCAACAAACATTAGTTGTTTATCATCCCATGACCAAGGTCTGAATGACAAGGATGAAAGTCCTAAATTATGTGAAAATATTTCTAACATCGTCATGTGATCATGTAATTGTATTGTATTGATCATTGTACATATCATTGTACACTTGTGATCTTGCTCAAGAGATTGAGATCTTGCTAAACGCCATCTAGACACAAACATTGGACCTACCTACTGCTGAAACTGTACTGAGTAAAACTGCATACTTCCAGACTGTCTATATTCTACATTCTTAAGTTGTCTGTGGCAATGCTAACAGATAGCATACTGCTGATGGTATATTAAGAAAGCTATGAGAGTTAGATTGTAGTAAGAGGATTCCTTTAATTGCTGTGTCAGCAATTGATGCATTGTCCCTTCCCTGTTTTCCAGGTTCCAGTGGTAGAGTCAGTACTGGTACTAGTGGTAGCAACCTTGGGTCGAGTATTTCGGATACAGATTGTATATATTGCACTAGATATCAGTTTGGATATGAAGATTGATGAAATTCACAAGTCCATCATAGAGAAACTTAAGAATAATAATGATACAATTAAATTAATTCAATATAAAGTCAATTGGCCTCACAGCTCCACCAGGAGTTCAGCGGTTATCGTACAGCGCAGTGGTGAATGGTTCTCCATTGCGTCCGCGCATCATGATTCCGGTCGGGAAAAAAATTATTGCTTGCCAGCAATCACTGCTTCCTAGTGCTCGCGGAGCCAATGGTGTTACCAATACCGGTTCCCGGCATGCTGGCTTCTGCGTTGGTGGGACAGGTTCTGGCTCTTTGAGCATACCAGGGAGTTTGGACCACCCCCACCTCAAATACGCTGAAGAGCCCTACCAAGTGGAGGGCTGTGGTTGCACTTGCATGCTGCTGTGGGCCTGCCTCCGGAGATTTATGTTTGCAGATTGGACAATGAGATTACAGCAAAGGGTCTATCTGAGGATCTTATGTCGCTTACAGTCACTGTGGAAGAAGGTGCAATTGCTAAGGTTTCTCCACCCAGTTCTTGCACACTTTACATCGCACTATATCTATGGCATTGTATTATAGCAGAACACTCATGCTAACAGGCAACCCCCCACCCCACTACACGCACTAGGCCTATTACAGTACTTTTGTATTGTGAAGCCAACACCCACCCCCAAATCCTAGATACACAGGACTCTTGGTCTGCTGCTAGTAAGTAAAAAGTATGTAATATGGATAGGGATGCTTCAGACGAAAATGATCAACCCAACATGCACTACTGGAACACGTTACAGAGTTACTTGACAATGGTGAGTTCACTGTAGGAGTGTCATTAGATCTGTCCAAAGCCTTTGATACAGTTAGCACCAGATACTGCAGATTAAAAAAGCTACAGAAATATGGAATAGCCCATATAGTTCTAACTTAGATAACAAACTACCTCACTGATCGTGTTCAGCGATTCGTGTTCACTGATAGCGATCATATTACTTTTCATTATATACACGATTGACTTCACCAACATATCAAACCATATAAAGTTTATACTCCAACTAACTGCTGACATATACGAAGAACTATACGAAGAACTATACGAAGAACTATACGCAAAATGTACTAAATGTAAAATGTACTACACGCAAACTCACTGAATGGATCCATCTAAATAGATTGTCCCTAAATTTAAAAAGACAAATTACATAATTTTCTATACACATAATAAACAAATAAGGCTCAACCCTGACACCACAATCAAAATAAATAATTATATTGCCTGATGTAAAGTGATTAAATTCCTTGGCATTCTAATGGATGAACACTTGGCATGGAAATACCATATCAATCACATACGAAATAAACTCGCCGCAACATCAGTATAATCAACAAAATAAAAAAAACTCTGCAAAGCCCCAAATACTAACTAATTTTACTATATAATACACTAGTTGACACTTAATTAATCAATCAATTTTTTTTAGAATACATTATTTCCTATCAGACCACGCTAGAGATGCAAGATGCAAGATGCGAAAAAGGACATCCTCGATGTTCTATTTTTTGCAACTTACATCTCGAATTATAGAATACATTGTAGACTATGGGAGGCCGTACACTAGAGATGCAAGATGCATGACAAATTCTAATTTTGAAATATATATTAAAAAATTTAATCAAAGGCAGCCACCAATCCTCCCTTATACCATAATGTAGTTCAATGACCAGTTGGTTGTATGTTGATACATGTCGAATAATGCCAGGGCTGGGTTTATGTTATTACCACATATATACTCTGTAGGTAAGGCAGAGATTTATATAATAAAATATCTGATTTATATCTTCCCAAATCCCAGTATGTCTGTTATGCGTTTTTTTTTTAACAATATTTTACATTTACGTTATATTCAATATTCAAACCATGCCTATTACTTGGGATATCGGTAATACCGAAAAATTAATAAATCTTGTTCAAGAGAGAGAGGAATTATATAATCACGGACTACCTAATTATAAGGACCAGGACCATCACCGGAGTGATATTGGGAAAATATTGAATATACCAGGTATGTCAGTAGCACTGATCAAGTTAGTTGTACAATATGCAGTAGTTTGTTAAATTTGTGGCAATTATTAACAACAATAAAACATAAACGTTTTACAAAAAACAATCTAAATTGTGTAAATTGTGTAAAATTGTGTAAATTGTGTGTGTGCGTTGGTTTAATATGAGCATAGTCATCCTGCCATGGCAAAGATCCATCAGTGGACGTGAATTAATCTGCGATGTTATCACAAACAACCATGGCGTCGGTCGAGGGCCGGCCATTGAGTAGTCGGGCATTGGTTTGGAATTCAGAGTCTAAATTATATCGTGACTGTTTGGGTTGTTTTTGAGGAATATTTGTGTCATACTCCACACCATCACGTCGCCGCACGAAGTTGTGCAATACACAGCAAGCTTTAACAATATTGACTGCCGTTCTTGGTTGTACAGTCATAGCGGTATGAAGTACATGGAACTTAGATGCCATCATCCCGAAACCACATTCAATAGTACGCCGTGGCACGAGAATGACGGTAATTGTATATTCATCGCCCATCGGTCAAATTCCTTCCAGGATAGGGACGTATTAGATTTGGAAGTAATGGATAAATTTCAACACCTATGAAAACGTGTGGGATGGATATATTCTTTCGAACTTTGGGAGGTCCTTTACATTCAAATTCATAGTCTCGTGCTTCAGGTAGGGGAATTTTCCCCTACCTAGGGGAGTGTTTAAGTACTGGATCGAGTACTGTTTAAGTACTGGATCTATTAGGATCATTTCGGTTCATATCGTTTTTTTTTTTTTTTTTTTTTTTTTTTTTTGCAATAAAGCAACCATTAGCATCAAAAACTCCTTGTAGCACAGTTGAAAAGTAATGTTTGTAGTTATAATATGTTGATCCACTCTTTAATGGGCATCGCAAGCGAATGTGTTTTCCATCTATAGCCCCACAGCAGGCAGGATATTGCCAAATTCGATGAAATTCGTCGGCGATTTTCATATAAGAATCTTTATCAGGAATTGGCATCTCTATTGGTTGGAGTTTCTTCCAAAGCGCACAACACACTTCTAATACAATCTTCCCAATTGTTGTTGCCCCCATTCGGAACTGGTAATGGAGAGATACGTATGATTCACCTGTTGCCAGGTATCTGTAATGAATTCATATGTTATGTGGTTTCATAATAAAAAAAATAATAATAATATTATTATTATTATTTTCTTTCAGGTAAAGAAGCTAAATTAAAATGGCACAATTTAAGAAGTTCGTTCGCTCGCAGCCTGAAGGAAGATTCACTGGCACCCAGCGGATCAATGGCAAAAAAAAAGAAAGAAAGCCTGGAACCTCACGGATCAGCTAGGGTTCATCGCGCCCTACATGAAGCATAATTCCATGGCGGGTAATTTTGGTGATACGTCTGCTTCTGAGAGGGATGAAGAAAGTCAGGTTGATAGTGGGAGTGAATCAGAATTACAGGATGAATTTATAAATAGGTCAGCCAGCGTCGCCATTAATCGCTAACAGAAGTGGAAAGAAAGGAAAAGGAATAAAGAGGAAAAATGTCAAAGAAGCTTTAGTTACTTTTATTAAAGACCGATCGATACGAAAAGAAGAAGATCCAACACTGAGTATTTTTAAAGGACTAGCTCAAGATTTAAAACAACTGACTGATAAGAATCTTCGAAAATTTAAGCAGCAATCGATGGCCATAATATCTGATATGCGTGATGACCAATAACAGGAGGAAATTTCTCGCTCTCGAAATTTGCTACCAATAGTAGATCTACCATACTCTTACCCTCATCAGTTTCAGTCTGGTAGTAGTTTAACCCAGCCTAACGATATTTACACGGACAACGCTGGCACATATATGCATTTATAATAAGTATTTAGGACCTTGTTATACAACCAATAAATATGTAATCAAAGAAATATTAGTGTGTGTTGCAACCAAATATTATAATATACTGTACCTCAGTGTGACTAGTAGTTTTTCCTTCGCTCCAATCGATTTTCGAAACTAGGTGCTACACTTTCGGATGTTTCCATCAATTAGGGACAAAAGCTCATCAAATGTAGCAATGGACATGCGAGTGTAATTCGCAAATTTCTGTGGATCATCTCGCAGTTGATAATATAACTTTGCCATAACGCCAGCCACAGGTCTCTTGTAATTTATTGGATGTATCCAACGCTCTCGTGAAATGGGTTTACTTTGTTCCCACAACATATATGCAGCAACAGTTTCAAAAACTTCATCATCACTGTCATCCATTGGAATCAAGTGATACAGTATGTGGATGGTCAGGAAAAAAATTTAAAATACGACGCTGATATTGGAATATAATTTAAATTTAATAAATAAATAACATAAAAGCCATCAATATATAAAATAAAATGTGTACGTCGGGAATGATTTTTGCATCGTGAATCTTGCATCTCTAGTGTGCGGCGGGCCTAATGGCATATGTGGAGCAAAGTCATTCAGTACAATGCCCAGACTCCTCAAATCCCAACCCCGGACACTCGCACCGACCCAAGACGCTGACTAAAACCTCGATCACCTGCTGACACACCCGATACAACACTGAAGACACTACATAAATTACAACAGAAAGCAGAATCTATGTATTTTGAACCCAAATTTATGCAATAAAATCGGAACGTATTCTAACAATACGGTCCAATATGGTACCAATTAATTATATAGCTGCAATTTATTATTACATTACGTACTGCCATCGTATCTACCGTCCTTGTTGTATTGTTCTTGTCCTTTTTGTACTGCACTATAATATATACGTACATCTTTCATATTTATATTTTACCTGCCAACGGTAAACTGTAGGTAGCACGATTGCAGGCGATCTATTCCTGTAAGTACCGATATTCTGTTTCTATTTAGCTTTCTATTTATCTGTTACTATTTATCAACTTTGTCTGAGTATACCTGGTCAATGGCGTAATGGGTCTGCCTGGCCAATTACCATATACATACATTATACTACAGTAGTAAGTAGTCTGTTAGCAGTTATGTCATAGAAAATAACGCTTAGATCCCGATTTTAAACTCATTTTTGCTCAGTGCTCTTATTTTCTCTCATAAAGATCCTATCCATATTTCCCAAAAGTTAAGTGCAGTTCTAGAATCCTGTAATGAGTGGTTGGTTGATAATAAGCTATCCATTCACTACGGTAAGACTGAAAGTATTTTGTTTGGTTCCAAAAGAAAGTTAAAGAAGGTAACTAAGTTTGAAGTCACTAGTAATGGACATAAGATTGAAAATAAAAAGGAAGTTAAATATTTAGGTGCCACATTGGATAACTGCTTATCAGGAGAAAGCACAGTGAAAAAAATTTTCTCGAAAGTTAACAGTAGGCTTAGGTTTCTATACAGAAATAAAAATAGTTTAAACACCGAATCCCGCAAGTTACTTTGCTCTTCTTTAATACAGTGTCACATGGACTATACGTGCTCTTCTTGGTATGAAGGCTTAACCAAACAGCTTAAATGTAAATTACAAGTAGCTCAGAATAAAGTAGTACGATTTATTAAAGACTACAAACCTAGGCACCACCTAACTCCAGATGACTTTTCTGAATCTGGACTACTTAACTTAGATAGTAGAGTTAAGCAGCTACGCCTTAACCATGTGCATAAAGTGTATAATGGTAAATGTCCCAATTACCTAAAACAAAAATTCAACAGAGTACGCGATACACACTCTTACAGTACCAGAGCTAGTGCTTCAAACTTCAACAAACTTCAACTTCAACTTCTTCCTAAATAATCAACATTCTTTTAAATCTGCAGTTAAATCTCACCTCCATGTGCAATGTAAAAATAGGTACAATAGTCCCACAGTAAGTTATTAGTTTATTAATTATTTACTATTTATACTGTAATTACGTTTTATAATAAATTGTTATGTACATTACATCTTTATCGTTGAGTCGGACATTGTCACGCTCTCGGTAAAGTTGTACATGTACATAGTGTAATTACGTTACATTGGTTTTAGGTTAGCGTAGTGTAATATTGTATTTGTAACCAAGTAACATAAAGGACCCCCTTGGAAATAAGCTGCAAAGCTTTAGGGGTAATCCTATATGTTATGTTGGACAATACCTTTATACTGGTACATTGTTTGGTGTATTTGTTACTGTTTTTACATAATGTATAAATAAAATGAATCTAACTCTGTTTTATGTAGACTGGATTGATCCAAGGTTAAATAAGATAAAGATAAAGATAGTTGTCACTGGTAACTGTAAAGCGGAGTGGAGTACACGATCTGCAAAACAAAATTCAATCTCAGTAACATGGGATCACAGGCAGTTCAAAGTAATGAGAAAGGGGCGACACATATTAAGATGCTAAAGACTAAGACAGACGAAACACACATGCAATTAAACCTTGAGTCGTTATTCTCATGCAGTACTTCCGGATGTGTACAGGTGGATCTGGACAATCTGTGACCGATGCTTTAACTGTTGATAATCCAATACTGGGAACATCTACCATTAGGCCTGCTAGCAGTATCAGTATTGCCAGCAGGCCAATGGATAGATTGTTGGTTAAGGATATTGTTACACCTGCAGAAATTTTGTGGGCACTTCGAGTGGTATATCACCATTTATTTTATATCTCTTGTTCTGACATTTCAGACGTAGTTAAATATTTTAGTGATAGCGAAATTGCACAGAGAATCACACTAGGAAAACCTACTAAGGCATCTTATGTAATTAGTCATAGATTGATTCCATACTTCCATAGAGAATTAATACGAGTTTAGATCAATGTAAACATATCGTTGTGTGCTTTGATGAAGCTTTGAACAATGTTGTTCAATGTAGTCAGATGGATCTAACCTTTAGGTTTTGGATAAGGATAAGATGCAGGTAGCTTCCAGGCATTTCAATTAAGTGTTTTTAGGACACGCAACAGCTGTTGGTCTTCTTGAAAAATTCAAGAATGTTATAAATTCTGAGCTATTATTAGGAGCCCGCTCAAAGAGCAGGGATAGTTACTGTCAGAAAAAAATTGTCAGTAAGGGATATATAGCTATCCATATACCGGAATTGCAGTTTCGTACACTTCCTGCCTAGCTTTTTTGATTAAATTTTGCAAGTACATTGTTTTGGTGGTTCATAATCACGTTACAAAATTTCAGATAGATTCTACGTGTGGTATTCGATATATTTCGTTTTTTTTTATATTATTTTGTCGCGAAATTAAATGTATATAGACATTCATTGACTGCTGTGGCAAAGGAATACATAGAGAGTTGGCTTAGGGGCATTATTAGGCTGGCCTGACCCATTTGAATGCAGCCCTATTAATTAATTAACGGCCTGTGCTTATAATAATTCAATCAGCTGGCCTACCATTTAACATCAGTGAGTAACATTATAGATATTCCTGAAGAATTCACTGGGAAGAGATATTCAGCTTACCGGGTAATACATTATAAACTGTTGATGTTTGATTACTGTCTGTGATAATGTGAGTGAGTAAACACAACCTGACTAAAACTTGGCAAGTAAAATACTTATCTGTAGTTTGGGCGTATCCACACCAGCTGGTATTTCTATCATTGAATCTATGGCAATTTTCGTGTTATGGGGCTATTTTTCGAAATAAAAAATGACACTTTTATAATTTTTTCTAAACTTTTTTTCCACATCCTGGGGTTGAGCTGCGTCGAAGGATATAACTTTCATTGACGGACGAGCTATTGCTTCGGAGGAGCTCACCTGATATACATATAAATAAATAAATATTGATAGAGAATACATTTACAGTAAGAAGTCCGTCCTAACGGTCTTTTAATAATAATTACTGCAAGCTGCCTTACCATGATGGTTTAGCTCACAGTTAAAGTTTTAGGGAGGTTTACATAATAAACACGAAGTGGGGACTTCGCGCAGCACGAAGTTGGCGAAGCCTTAGCGAATTGACACTGTTAGGGGGTGGGTCAATTTATGCAAATAGTTGTCGTTGTCACGTTGGCCCTCTAGCGGCAGACTGGAGAACTGCAGATGGATTCGCCTCCTTTGAAAGTCACAGCTAATGGTCTAATACATATCTGCCAAGTTTCAGCTTAAACGGATTAAAAGCAAAGAAATGGGAGGGCATTTAATGTTTAGACATGTGGCCCTCTAGCGGGAGACCATTGCACTGATGGTGTCTGAAAGTCTCTCAAAAATCTCAACTTTTGCTCATATTGATACCTACAAATTTTCAGCTTGGCAGCTTTAAATCCGACAAAGTTATTAGCATGTCAAAATCGTAACGACGACGACGACAACGACGACGACGACGACGACGACAACGACGACGACGACGACGACGACAACTATTTGCATAAATTGACCCACCCCCTAACAGTGTCAATTCGCTAAGGCTCCGCCAACTTCGTGGCTCGCCCCACAGGGGTCTTTAACGCTGAAAAGTGACCTTTGCAAGCAATGATGTATGTAATTTTGTTACATTATGTCAACTTATCAGCGTTCGGTATGTGAAGAAAGGATTTTATGGATGCTCATTTAAACATTTTAATCATGTACTATTTCGAATATCAGTGAATTTTATTAACAGGTACACAGTATTAATTATACATTTAAATCCAATTAAAGTTTATTGAAATTTATCTCCTATATGGATGTGATAAATCATTAATCCATCGTGACGAAAGTCGACTGAAGCAAACTTAGTAACCGTCTGTGTCCGTTCAATTTTACTGAACACTGTCGCCATAACGCGTCTGTCGTTTACAGACACGTTAAACAATTATTTACATACAGTTTAAGCTAGTCCCTTCACTGCAAAATGGATATAAAGCAGCACTAATTAACATAAGTGGAAATAATAAATTCTGGAATACGGTAATTGAAGTTGTTTCCATGTCATTGATTACTTTGCAACGTTCCGTCCTATAGGCCGCAGCGCTGCAAAGTACAGTAGTACTGTACTTTGCAGCGTTATGAGTAATTTACCAGAACGCTGTTATTAAGATAATATAATATAACAAAAGTTAATGTTTTGTCAAACTGAATGGTAATGCGTATTAAATAACCCAATAACAAAAGTTAGATGGAACAGACTGTCTGTAATAGAAATTCAACCGTTTTGAAGCCTTTACTCAATTTTAACCTTAATTGGATGAACCTACTAGAGGAAAAGTTCCAATATTTTGAAAATTTTCGTGGGGCATTCGTGCTGCACGAGTCATGTACTCGGGTTACCCGTTCTCGAGTAAGCATCCGCTCGTGCTGCGCGACGCTACACGTACGTTTATTTATATACTGCAAGACGTTCGAATAGGCTGGAGTCCTGAAATGCTATAGTGGAACCACAAATGTATCCACATCCACACACATACATACTAAAAAAAGTGCCGCGGTGTCGAGTTATAATTCTACTCCAGCTCTCCGAAATGTCGATCCAATCGACGGTAAACAAACTGAACATATACAAAAAAAACCATACCAATTTCACGATCTTCATAACTTGGTGAAAAGGGCTCTTTACCGCAACGCTTGCGTTGCGTTTCTAGTCAAAGGTAGTAAAAGTTTCTATAAGTAAAAGTTTCTTTTTGGAGCTATCAGATGACCCGCCCTGAATAGTGATGACCATAGCTGTGGATTACATGTCATCCATGGTGCTTTCCTGTTTAGCCATAAAAAATTGTGTATGGACTGTAAATAGCTCTTAGAGCAATGTGCAGATTATTTAAACATAGTCCTGCAAGATGGGCAGGCTGATTACACAGAATGTACAGGTAGTTCTTTATTTCCTCTTAAATTCTACACCACAAGGTGGGTGGAAAATGTTCAGGTAGCTGCTCGAGTTCTTATCATTTATAACAACTTCAAGAAGTTTGTTATTCAATATGGAACGAAATTACCAAAAACTACTGTAACTGCTCATGTGGCTAAGGAGGCTATCTCTGATCCTCTAATACCAGCTAAGCTAGCATTTTTTAATTCAGTTGCTAGAATTTCTGATTGATCCATTTCTGAAATTTTCTCTATGATGATATCCAGAAACTTTTACGCGACCTTATGATGAGATTCATAAGAGTTTAGTTTTAGTCAAAGTGAACACTGCAATGAGATTAACGAGTTCAAGATCATACCTATTGTACCAAGATCATACTTATTGTATCCCATGGTAATGCCCAGGTTGAAGGTGGCTTTCAATCAATACTGATATTTTAGTAGAGAACATGCATATTATGCTCTATTATCACGCAAAGACAGATTTATGATGGTATTAATTCTGCTGGGGGTTTGCTGAAGGTAGACATCACATCTACAATTATTTTGTATGTCCGACAAACTGTGCATAATTTAGATGCTGCTAAGAAAAAGCGTGCAGATCAATCAGATGTAGAGAAAAGGCGAATTGCGAAACAGCATTCAACAGAAAAAGAGAAAGAGCAAAAAAAAAAAAGAACAAGAAATTGTTGGATGAGAGTAAAGAGCTTCAAAAAACTATAGTTGAAGTAATAAAATAGCTCCTGATATTAAATCCATTCCTCTATTTCAGACCCGATCGAGGGTCAAGACTACTGGGTCTACATCCTCACTATTAATTCATCCCTCGATAACTCAACTGATCCATTTTGAGACATTTACAGTACCAAAACTCCTACACATTTGATTCTCCTACAGTATGTTTATATATAATATACTGTATGTATACAAATATATTGATAGTAAAAGGTCTCACTAATAATATATAACTTTTTTGGAATGTAATAAGTCATAGTGGGGGGGGGGGGGGGGGGGGGGGGGTGGTCCTCATTACACAATCATCTATGCAGTCAGGGATTTTTTCAAAATGTCGGGGAAAATATAAATTTAAATAGGGTGACAACCTTGATAAATAATTATTAAATGTCAATATTTGTAAGTATTCTAAATTCGTTATGATTATTCACAAGATAATACTAAAGGGTTGTTTCTATAATAAACACCGAAGGTGGTGGAGGTGAGAAAACGAATAGTAACTCAAAAAGGTGAAGTTATAAGATATAAACAGCTTCTTACAGCTATTCGCTATTCTTCTATTTTATTTAACTCCTCGAATATTATTTATTTTTTTTATTTTTAAATGAAAAATTCATTTTTGATATCAATGTGTATTCACCGAATTGAAGGTGAACTCCTCCAATGATTATAAACAGTTAGAGGCAGTGGAGTAGACAATATACCAATGTAAGTTATTTAATTATTTTTATTTGAATGTGAATGAATAACAACATATAATATGGTTGGCACATGATATCGTATTGCGCTAATAGCACAAATCCTAACTAATTGTCTCTCAAAAATGTATTGGATAATAACTCTAGGTACACACTGAATTACATAATAACATAGGCAACAGAAATCATCAGGCTTTATTTGTCTTATAATGTTTAAAATTAAAAAATTGTATTATTACGTATTAGCACTCTGAACATACTTTCTTTGTACTAAGTATAAATTATTTTTTTTATGAAAAATGATCTTCATTCAAATATCATTAATATGTTTAAACTCTGTCTTCAGACAGTTATATGTTTAAACTCTGCTATACAGAGCAACCTCTTGAAAGGGGTAAGAAAGACTACGATAGGGACTCCCACAGCCCCATGTCATAGAAGAAGATGCTTTCATTAGGATCAGATATTTCAGTAAGACCAGAAGCCAAAAGAGCACACTAAAAAAACGTTTGAAAGGAGAAATGATGTGTTGGGTCGTTGATGTGTTAAGATTTCCACGTTCGGAGATAAGGTCATTCGTGTTGGTGGTATCAAGATACTCGACATAAATAAACAATTAGGGCGACAGCGATTGATACCGGTATTTTTTTGATTGGTAATTGTAGTATAGTGATATACAGTAGTTGGAAGGGGCTGTTTTAGGGGGGGGAGTCTCCCAGAACTGAGACTGCAGTGTAGTAATTGCATACTGTGTGATGACTTTATTTCGTATTGCTCATGATGTAATATTATGCTATAATCCAATCTATATACAACTCAGCTGCATGTCTGTGTGTTTGTTGAGTCGAATCTAACTTCCCAATGTTCTCAAAATTCGCTAAAATAGGAACACAATTCGCAAAAATAGGAACAAAGTTCGCTGTGAATTGGAACAATATTCGCATTTTCACATTTTAGGAACAAAGTTCGCACTCCGTAGCTAGAGGGCTAATTTATTCAACACCTAACTCTGACTTTAACACTAGTATTAGGATTGGGTAACATAATCGTCTATCATATCATATCATATATATATTATATATAAAAGCAAAAACCAGATTATATAGAACCGTGCGCTAAACGAATCATAAATTTATCTCTCTGAAACCTATATAATTGCGATTTAAATTTCTAAGTAGAAATTTAGGAATTTTAACAAAGAAATAAGAAATCTTCTATGATAAAAAGAGTTTATAAATGTCAATTCATTTTTCCGGAGCTTGTTGAATTTGATGATAGCTCTTCAGCTACCAGAGAATCACTTTGGCAATATCTTAAGAAGTGGTGCATTGCTTCAAGTTGAGAGCGATCATTTATAATGGTTTGCCCAGCCCTAAGCTGTGTTGTTGAATTGCCTGAATACTGCAGATCATTGAGTATTCGCTTATATCAGTTGTTTCATTAATGACTTGCGATCTCCTCAGGTCCAACAGACCCCTGCCCTGCTGGGTATTGCGCTGAGATGCCTAAATTCCTCTTATAATTATGCGGTTGTTATATCGATTTGATCCTGTTTGTACATTTGACTGTGAGGTATAAACCAGTTCCTCAAACATAGGTTTTCGTATGCGGACCTATCTGCCCCTGCTGTAACTAGCCTCAACTCGTAATCGATGGTCCGTGTCTGTGCGCTGCAGAAAATCGAAACTGTGATGCAAGGCAAGACCCAACATCATTGCAAAATATGTCATGGCTCCTGCTGAATGATCGCGGGAACAGTGTGCATTTATAACTGAACATTGTGAAGAGTGCAGATAGCAGATTATCATTGCTGTATATCTTAGAGGATGTCTTGTTACAACTAAATGAGCGATGAACATCGTTATGTCCCAAAACAGCTATTAATTCCACAAAATGTCTCCAATAGCGTAGATTTTTTATTATAGAATGACTGACTATCCACAGTGAGATCTTCTGGCAGATCTCTCATCGAGAACTCATTTGGAATCCTTTCATGTGCATTTATCTCATTCTTATCGCTCTGTTTGCCTGCAAGTTGCTGCAGTGACTCAAGTGCCAATTTGTCAAAATGATAAATGTCCTGTTTATCTTTCCTGCAAGGTTCTGACTTTAGGTACAGAAATCACTGAATGGGTTGGAGATGATTGGTGTGCTGATGGCAGCAGCATTACACTACGCAATCCTCCTCGCATTCCACTGTGTAAGATGTTATGTTATACCCATTGTTATATGCACTGTGATGTCGCTATCTCTATCTGTTTTGTAAAGAAATTCAGGTGCATCTTGAAAACAGCGGATATTTTCTACAACAAATTATTTGTCTACGAAATTAGATACCTTTTCGCACCAAATCGATCAGTTAAAAAATAATAACTTTTCCACCAAAATAGCTCACTTCTACACCAAAATAGCTCACTTCTACACCAAAATAGCTCACTTCTACATCAAAATGCATCACTTAAATGTTCATACGACTTTATATTTACATACTCTGATATGTGGTATATAATTTGGTGGTACTACTACTACTAGGTCGAGCGAACTCAGACAGTGGAAATGAGATCGTTCCAGGCTTCCCGATTCTCCATAGTTGTTACAATTTCGTTTCTCTCAAGATCAGTATCCCTTTAAAGATGGTCTATATATGTTATAGCCACTCATCCACGGGTATGCTTTCCATGTGTTGTTGGTTGCCAGAAAAGTAGATCTGGTATGACCTCGTCTTTACTTCTCCAGCAGTGCCCACTGAATCTTAATCTGCATTCACAGAGGGTGGTGGATACAGGTGGTATAGTACCATAGAGCTTGGCGTTTATCATGTGTTGTCTCCAGCTGATGTCTAGGGCTGCCCTTAGTAATCTTGTGTAGCAACCATCAATTCGGTGTTCAAGTGATTTTATCTGTATCCATGTCTCACCCCCGTATAAAAGTACACTTTCCACTGTGGCTCGAAAGAACTTAGTCTTCAGGTGCCTGGAGAGATCTGATTTCCAGATGGTATCCATTTGTGGACTTCTTGAAGTCCACAAAGGTCAGGACAGCAGGGAGATTCTTTACTTAATTCCCACAGTCACCATAGCGCAAGTATCTGAACTATTGTTGATCTATTTGGTCGAAATCCGTTTTGGCTCTTATACAGCAGTTTCTCTGTGTGAGGTCTAATTCTATATAGAATCATTTTGTTGTATATTTTGGCAGCTACCACAAGCAGACATATCCACGATAGTTTGTTGGTACACCAAGGTCTCCTTTCTTAGGGAGAGGCTTTAGTTTACCTTTAGTCCAAATTGGTGTTGGCTTTTCCTCTTTTAGCATTCCGTTGCAAACATCCAATAATGGTCTTTTCGTCTCCTAAGATGATTCATTTTAAAGAATCATCTTTAATCACGATGGTTGTTCCTAGTGGGAGCTTCTCCATAGTTGTGTTAAAATAATATATGTCTGTGTATGATCCAGTTTTAATAAAAAATAATACGAAATAAATCCTGTACCAGTACTCAAAATAACAAAAATGTAAATCTTTATTGAGCTAGTGCTACGTTAGAGTGATTTGATGAATAGCTCTGAGTTCATTCTGACAGACTTTGTTTAGCATAATGGCTTTATGCTTGGCCTTGCTTATGATTCTAAGGAAAATCCTGGTCAGTGATTAGATGGCTTATTTCAGAAGGGAATAAAAAGATAGGCCAAAAAAATTAAATAGATAGATAAAAAAATAAAAACTTACCGACAGTAAAAGATATTTAAAAGAAATCACTATTTAGAGTCATTGATTAGTTCGTATTTCAGTATCTTCCATTCATATACTAACAAAGTTGCTGAGTTTAGGTTCTGTATTTTCATCATGTGAATAACCACTATTCGATGTATCTGGGAGTAAGTTATGCATGATACAGCAGTAGACTTGGATTGCCAGTTGGATTTCCCCCAAAATGTTTATCACGAATTTTCTTTATTTTATTGGAAAGTATTCACTAACCAGAGGGACAACTCCTCTGATTCGTGTGATGGATGTTTCTATTACAAATCAACCACCGAAAATAGTTTCTTCTGATATCCTGCTCTTCATTTAATATCCTAGGATAGAACTGAACCTTAGCCATCACGATGGCTGTAGATACTTTACATTGCTCCTTTACGTTATGCAATTAACATGTAGTTTTGATTTCAGCTAATGGTGTTTGTTCAAAGTGCTGTCTTTTCCTTTTCTCATCTGCCAAAGCTTCATTATATCTCAAGGATAAATGGGGCATTTAATTAGTCTTATACTAAATGGGAACATGTTTATTCATAATAAAAATCAAAAATATAATGATATTTGTTTTTGAGCGAAGGTGAATGATGTGATTAAATAATTATATTTATATTATTATATTGATATACTAAATCATTGATTTCAGGGAATAGATTTAATTTTAATTAATGCAGTAATAATAATGCAGTTGATGTTGATTGAGGCTTTGCCAATAAAATATTGAAACTGATAATGAAGTGATCCGATAGGCCAATATCACATTTATGTTTCAAAAATACATATTATTCACCAGCAAGCATTAGTAACACGTTCGTGGGGCCTTCGCGCAGCACGAGGCCCAGTTATGAGATACAAATAAAAATTGTGCGACTGTATCACAAAATCAGGTTATGAGATATTAACCCACACCACCAATTAATCAAAGAAAGGGTGACAGTACGTGTTCACCCCTTTTAATCTGCACACCCCCCCCCCCCCTCCCCCCACCCACCAATACATAACCGCGACATCTACCACCCACGGAAGGGTAGCACGAACTTATTTCCAATCGCACGTTAAATATGCAAAGCCAGGTGGTTTATAGGAATATAATAAACGCAGTACTCGTTTTCATTATAAGCCTCTTTGCGTTCGTCCTGTTTTGTATTTAAATATATTTCTTAAACGCAGGCTAGGACGATCTTTATAATAATAATAACTAGGGATGCGATCAATATGTGAAGCCAGGTGGTTTATATAACAATTTAGTCAACGCAGTACTCGTCTTCATTATATGCCTCGTTGCGCTCGTCGCTTGTCCTGTTTTGTCATAAAATATTTTTCCTAAACGCAGACTGACGATCTTTATACAGTTATAACTATGCGAAGTTTCGAAACTGTGCGAGTAACTGTTGATACATCTATGTGGAGATGTGTGATATGTGGAGATGTGTGATACAACGCCAACGCATCTTATGCCGATGTAGTAATATGGGTATTGAAATAATATTAAATCAATGTACACTCTTAAAGCTGCAGCGAAAAAATGTAGCTAATTTCCTAGTTACATATAAAATAATAATATTATTTTTAAGAACATTAATTTTACTACTTTGCAAAAATTCAATTAAAAAATAACCAGACATATACATTGTGGAATAAACTATTTCAGAAGCCTACACAACAGCCATGCCATGGATTGTATTTATGTTATTATATCTGTCATTTACCTGAGATAGCAATACAACACTTATAGTAGAGTCAATACAGGAAGGATGTTGGGATGTTGGATTTCAAGAATGATGTCTGGGCTGGAATAGCAATACTGGTTGCCTATTACAGTACAATTCCTCTCTGGTTAGTCTACAGCCACAACTCCACACCAGCAGAGACTTGACCAATAATCATTCCCAGCAAATAGCTGCCTTACACACACATCCTTCCATCGTACCAGCATGTTAGCCAATAAATGAGCAGTATTTAATGAGAATCAATTTTTTATGACGTTTTAATTACTTTAGATCAATTAAAGACACAATTAATAAAGCAAATCACTTGAACTAATTAAAAACTATAATAGAATGGCGTATGTGGATTACATCTGTATAATTTTTAAGTATAATTATTTAAATCTTATACTGTAAAACAATTAATTTCCTTTAAAAGGCAGGTTGAAAATGGTGTTTTTACCGTAATCAACTTAATTAACTAATTAACTGCTATTATCTTAGCTTCTCGAAGGCCACACGGAAATTCTACTTGGAAAATTTCTAAACTTTTGCCAAACAACATGTGTACCAAGTTTGGATAGATTTCATCAAAGATTGGCTGAGTTATTAACGTTTAAAATTGGACGCGACTGAACGACAGAACGACAGGTTGATTAATGGTACCACTACGCTAAGGCTCACTCACTTCGTGGCTCGCCCCACAGATCCAGTATATGGCCATTCGATGTGTTACTCAATATATAAAGTTGACAAATCAGAAACAATTCACAATTTTCAAGAAGTTGGTTGCAACTTTGTCTTTGGGAATGTCCACATGGAAGTTAAAATCATTCATGATTAAAAATTTCCCAAAGTAACTTAAGTGTGAAGACGATGTACGAACACCAGTAGTCCTATCTATCACTAGAATGAGTAACCTAACAAATGATTCTAATCCTGATATATAGTATACCACTAATAATTGGCTATTACACATACACAAGTCTACTAAGGGCAGCCCTAAACATCAGCTGCAGACAACACATGAATTCGCCAAATGCCAAGATTTATGGTTTATTATTGCTGTTTTGGGTGAATGGCTGAATGGTTAGAGCGTCAGACTTCCAACCTGGAGTTCACCAGTTGGATCTCACCTCGATTTCAATGCCGACTTTGCAAAGCTGTGCCCACAAACGTTATAAGATTTATGGTACAATTATCACCTGCATCAACTGCAGCTTACAATAGGGTTGGTGCGCCAAAAAAAATTGTTGGGCTAGAAACAATCGAATACGGGGTAACAAGGTGCCCTGGATCGAGTGGTGGGATGTGTTTTTTGTAAAAACACGTGGAAACGGTCGAAATGGCGGGTTTAAGTAAGCCCGGGAAGCCAATTTTGAAAATCGGCTGAGATTGGCTGCTACATATTTGACGCCACTACGCTACGCAGTGCTCTGATAATTTCTTATAGGGCCTATTGGTTTCTATGGAGGGTAATTTTAGATCCATTCAAATACACATTTAATCTCAATCAATTCACACGTGGCTTATATCAATTGAAAACACGTGGCTTATATCAATTGAAAGCGGAGAGTCTTGGGCGTCTTTTAACACTACAATTAATTAAATTCATGATCATGAACATTGATAAAATACTGTTTGCAATTTTGTAAACTTGGTAGATTGCCTGACCCCGTATGACAATATGCAAGCACTCGCCTAGCGACCTAATGCATTGCAGTATCGGAGTAGGCATATTGCTGTATTGTTGCTTAAGTTCATTAAGTTGAGTAAACCTACCGCTGTACCACTCATGCTACCACTTACTGACCGGTACACATTTCAACTTTATGAACCTGCAATACAGCAATGCGATACTGCAATGCCATAGGTGGATAGGGCTGAGTGGTTCAGTATACTACTTGAATACCTGTCAGGTAATCTCTGTCTGGCAACATAGCGCCTACAGAATTTGCGGTCCGCCACACTACTCAGTCCCGATGGTCCCAGCAACATAGCGCCTACAGATCTCGCAGTCAGCCACACACAGTCCAGGTGGTCCCAGTAACATAGCGCCTGCATATCTCGCGGTCAGCCACACTCAGTCCCGACGGTCGCAGCAACATAACGCCTACAGATCTCGCGGTCAGCCACACACAGTCCCGGTGGTTCCAGCAACAGAGCGGACACAGATCTCGCAGTCAGCAACACTCACTCCCGACGGTCCCAGCAACATAGCGCCTACAGATGTCGTGGTCAGCCACACACAGTCCCGGTGGTCCCAGCAACATAGCGCCTACATATCTCGCGGTCAGCCACACTCAGTCCCGAAGGTCCCAGCAACATAGCGCGTACAGATCTCGCAGTCAGCCACACACAGTCCTGGTGGTTCCAGCAACATAGCACCTACAGATCTTGCGGTCAGCCACACTCAGTCCCGACGGTCCCAGCAACATAGCGCCTACAGATCTCGTGGTCAGCCACACACACAGTCCCGGTTGTCCCAGCAACTTAGCGCCTACATATCTCGCGGTCAGCCACACTCAGTCCCGAAGGTCCCAGCAACATAGCGCCTACAGATCTCGCAGTCAGCCACACACAGTCCCGGTGGTTCCAGCAACAGAGCGTACACAGATCTCACAGTCAGCCACACTCACTCCCGACGGTCCCAGCAACATAGCGCCTACAGATCTCGCGGTCAGCCACACTCAGTCCCAACAGTCCCAGCAACATAGCGCCTACAGATCTCGCAGTCAGCCACACTCAGTCCCGACAGTCCCAGCAAAATAGCGCCTACAGATCTCGCAGTCAGCCACACTCAGTCCCGACAGTCCCAGCAAAATAGCGCCTACAGATCTCGCGGTCAGCCACACTCAGTCCCAGCAACATAGCGCCTACAGATCTCGCAGTTAGTCATACACTTCAACAGTTCATCCCTATTCTCAAATCCGGTGTCCTTGAGCAGGCGTGTTAGGGAAGTCATTGATGATGATCACTGATGAAGGAGCAAATAATAAATTAATGTGTCAATCAATGAAGTGTTTTATTTATGTGTGGAATTACATAAAGGGATATTTAGTCAGGCATAGTCAGACAAAAAAAATAATATTTGGCCAAACAACAAAATTACAAAACTATTTATCTTATTACCCAGGCATAGTTAGACAAAGAAAATTAATATTCGGTCAAAATACAATATTACAAAAATATTGTAAATACAATTGCACCATTATGCAAAAATCGTAATCTCGAAGAATCTGTCAGTTTTTGCCCCATCTTAATAGACATGTACAGAACGACGATAGTCCCACAAGAAATGAAAACAAATAAGTTGGGCCAGTCCCCAAGAAAGTCTTTTCGTGGAATCTTGTTGATCTAGATTGCTACAAAGCTATACCATAAAATTCTATATCGCATCAGGAATGACTGCTACGTGGAAATCAGAATAGGTTCTGTAAATGTCGTGGGACCATGGAGATAGGCCTTCAATTCAGTCTCTCGCTCACGTATGTTCAGCATACTATCATTATATGGGATTCCTGATGAAATTATTGCAGCAATCAGATCAGTATACGATGGTTCGACAAGATTTGTGTCTACTGTTGGTGGTGACACATATCCAGTAAAGGTGTTATGGGGAGCCCTACATGGTGACATACTTTCTTGACATATCTTTCTTATTCATAATTGTGATTGACTATGTTCTACGCATGTCCTTAGATCATCACATTGAAGATGGGGTGATGGTAAATCCAACTACCAGCTCCATAAGTCAAGGAAATTCTACCAAGTACCTAACTGATCTAGATTTAGATGATTTAGAAGTACTCTGAGAATCACTTGACGGAGCCCAACGTTTCATCAGCTCATTAGAACAGGCTGCTTCTTGTGTTGGTCTTTTTGTTAACTCCAAGAAGACCAAAATTTTGACAATCAACATTGACCATTAACATTCGATATGACAGTCACCATCGATCCTGAACATCACCATGGGTCGGTCCTTCAGTGATAATGTCAAACGAAATTCAATCCATCTTTATGATTTTATGCAAGAAGTGAACAGGAAAGCTGTGGACTCATACTGGTCCCAGTGGCCATAAATTCTGGATAGACTATTATTATGTTTCTTAAGAATTACAGAAGCTCTGTGTACTAACTATTTACATCTTAGTTCATAAAATAGCAATTTATGGCATGAGTGATGATGATGAATGAAAGGCTGTAAAAGCTTTAAAGTGTTCATTATTAACAATGGCTAATCAATTTTTATTTATTTCTGGGGGGAGCAATGGGACACCTCTCATATTATATTGTATCTTGTTAGAGATGTGTGTGTGCATTGTACTTAACACAGCGAACCTGGTGTAGAGCTACTGAGAGGTTCTCAGTAGGCCACAGAATGAGTCGCGGCCCAAACAGACGGCGGTGGCCAAGAATGCAGTTAAGAGGGTAGATAAAATCACAAGTGTTGTGAAGCATTAATGTTAAACCTTATAATAAGAGTAGCAATTAATCAATTTGTGAATTATTATACCCCCTAAATAATATAACTAGTCAGAAAAAGTCTCAGTCCGATGCCTGTGTACGTCACTTCTCAGTAGGCCCCCCTACACCCTAACCGGCACTCTTGTAACTTATGGCGCTTAAACACAAGAAGATCGTCCTACCCTAACATTACACTAATATATATCAATAGCGGTAAAACACTGAGTGAGGAATACATTCAGGATTACAGATTTAGAGTAGTATGTAGGTTAATTATCCGGTTGATCAATACTTCACTATTTTCCAGGTGTTTTATTAGTCTTTTCTATCACGAAGCCATGCTTCAATAGTGACAATAATGTATGTAAAAAAGTAATAGTGATCAAACAGAATCAATATAATGCAATAATCCTCTTCCTCCTAAATCGTACATATATAACTACATATAGCACTACAAAGTAATACATAAGCCAAATAGCTGACACCGTAAACCCCTCACCGTGGCAATAGGTAATAATAATACAGTAGATAGGTTCTAGATATATCAACACATAGATACATATATCTGGCAATATCCGACATCTCCCCCCACCATTGCGATTACAATTTGGAAATGTGCGATCGTTATTATAAGTTTTTAAGAGTCAAGAGATTCGAAATCCTGAAGCTTCAGACTCTGCGTGAGTAATATTTCCCATCCATACGACAAGACATAAACTGTGGCTTCTTTCGCGCTCGTGTACTTCGTCGTGTTACTGTGGTCCACTCACTAACTGGTGCATGTTGAACTTCTGGGATAGTAACTTTTCAGTAGAAATGTTTGACGTTGGACTGGGGATGTCGGTGCCGGGAATCTGGCCACTTTCCAGATGTTCTAAGTGCTTGATTTCGATTTGGCGGTGGTTCAGGTAGTTCCTCATTCACATTAGTGTGAAGTTGCTGAGGTGTATTTGTATTATTTACGATAGGAAATGATGGATCTGCGTTTTTTGATATTATTTTTCTGAGTACCTTCTATTTCTCAAGGTACATCGACCAGAACCATTCATTCTAAATGTGGTAGACCCCTTGTGAACCTGGTAGGGTCACTTGTTTCATGCAGTATGAAAAAACATGATGTATCAGAGTTCATGTAGGCGGAACTGCTACGATTTCTATTAGTTGCTTGCAATGCTGGTGGTGTTGAATGAGCAACTTTCTTTGGCGACAAACTCGCGAGAAGTGGTTCTGTCTGCCACAGTTTGAACAATTTATCCCCCATGCTGGGCAGTCTTTCCGAGAATACATATCCCAGCCACAACCAGGACATTTGCCATTAGTAGATGGAACAGGCTGTGTGTAGATAGTTGTTTTCCATAGCCACTTTGTACTGGTCGCGTATATTTCTTATAATTCGATGCAGCAGCTGCCACACTTTGGCTGTAGTCGACTTAAAGTTGTGATTTGGCTATTCTACCATCCTCAAGAGCTTGTATGAGATCAAATTTATCTTGGAAACCTGTTAGCTGTGAGTCTCGTGACAATACTTCACCTTGGATGTCTTTATCCACTTGACCAACCACCATCTGATCAGTTGTACTGATCATAGTTGTGCTGATCATAACTCACTCTAGCCCCACATGAGGGTTGAGTGCACTTAGTAATGAAATCACAAAGGGTGGCTTTAGCTTTTAGTTTAGCGACAAATGCGTTATTTGATTGGCCAGGGGCTTGCCGTTGAGCGTAGAATTCCTTTCTATGCACAGCTTTGTTCTTGCCTTTAACAGCTATTTTCTTAATCGTAATTAGGAAATTTGATTCATCCATTTGGCCTAACGCATCATTACCGATAAAGTCAAACAGTGTGTGACGTAACTCCATTGAACATGAACATCTTAGTTCTAAAATCAAATCTTGTCCACTGAGGTTTGCGCGTCTCTTGTAGATTTCCCATTCACTTTTAAAGAAAGCCCACTCCGATTCGGTGGCCTCGATGTCAATGGAGGGACGGTCAGGTTTCTTTACATTAATAGAACTTCGTTGACTGGAAGTTGACATGAGGGCTTGTAATTGATCCATACTGAGCTGGATTGGAGTTGGGTTTTCAACTGGGGCGTGACCCTGGTCGCAGGTATTTGCAGTGTTGGAGATTGTGTGGCCGTAAGCCAATATCAGATATACAAAATTAATAAATTGTAAAAATTTGTTGGGTATCCCACCCCAGCCACCATATCAGGACGCCATGCGTCAATAGTGACAATAATGTATGTAAAAAAGTAATAGTGATCAAACAGAATCAATATAATGCAATAATCCTCTTCCTCCTAAATCGTACATATATAACTACATATAGCACTACAAAGTAATACATAAGCCAAACAGCTGACACCGTAAACCCCTCACCGTGGCAATAGGTAATAATAATACAGTAGATAAGTTCTAGTTATATCAACACATAGATACTTATATCTGGCAATATCCGACATTTTCCCTATATTTCCCCAGTGTTTTACTGTTTCACTGGTGTGTCTTAGTTTAAATATGTCTCTTAAATAATATTAATATTAATTACAACAGATTAGATTACATTGACATGTTGAATTTTCGATACCTTTTATGATTAACGGGATGTGATATAGAATCAAAGTATAGAATTAAGCATAACTACTTTGGTTGGCCTACACTACTTTTTTTTAACTGTTTTTTTTTTAACAAATTGTTTAACTGGAGACTCAATAACCTGGCGTTGTGCTCTGCAGACAGGTAATCCGCAGTGCCGGATTAACCTTAAGGCATATAAGGCACGTGCCTTAGAGCCAGCCGAAAATACGGGCCATTTATTCTCAGCGAGTCATTCCTGTGAAAATTATATTTTTATCAGAAAAATCCACATTATTTCTCACTAAAATTTGTTGAAAAAAGAGCAAGAAAGTGCAACTTTCGACTACTTTCTAGTTTCTATAACTAAATTTGTGATAGAAA